>JBBPLG010000048.1:0-73114 GCA_038089695.1 Xanthoconium separans | reverse complement strand
TACGGTGTCTCAGGTTGTATAATCTGAGACTCCTCGGCTGGTGAGGCCGAGCTAGTGTTTGCCCGTGTTGATACTAATGATCAATGATCGTACTCCAACATATATTATATTGTCCTAGAGTTCCCAATACCAAACCTTCTTCGGGTTCAGTCGACTCGTACTAGTGTTAGTAGTCCCCGCAAAGCACTTGGAGGATGAAATGTGCTCGTGACGCGGTTATTTTCGAATCGAGTCGACCTTGCTACTCGTAGTATTCTTGTCGAATAGCTGATCAGACACTATTTATTTGCTGGTTGTGTCAGGTGCTCAGCGCTCAGCACTGTCAAGTGGCTGATCCCCCCATTCACAACCCTCTGGAGGTGACTCCGAGTCAACAGCAGGAGTTGAAGTCGTTCATCTCTCGGTTAGACATCCCTTTCGGTGGCCTTTTGCTTGCCGTCTTGACATTTTCCTCGGACATTAGCTATCATTTTGTAAATACAAAACGTGCAGAGTCTGGGTAGATTACTCCCTGGATGGGACTCAAACATGAGCAGTGCTGGCCTCAGCGGCCGATAGTGCCGTCCTCTCTCACGCTCGGGTGGTTGGTGTAAACCACCAGTGTCTAGTTTCTTCATTAATTTTTTCCTTCATGGGTCTCACGTTCTCTTCGTTGCTCAACTCGTTCGCATCACTGGTACGATGGAGCAAGGACAAAGACGTCCGTATATTAATGCTTGGTCTGGATTCAGCGGGGAAGGTACGCTGAATTGGCATTGAATGACAACCTCCTATGTCTTACATGTATATGTAGACAACGATACTGTACCGGTTGCAGGTATGAGTCCTTGGGATTTAACCTGACTTGATAATCTTATGGGCACGAGCAAGATTGGTGAGGTGGTTTCGACAATACCTAGTGAGTACTGGTTGTCGTGGCGAGGCTCTAATTGATGCATTCTGGCCCAAAGCAATCGGGTTTAATGTCGAAACTGTGGAGGTGCGTCAAGCGTCGGCATTTAGCTGCTCCGTTCTGATGTTCATTAGTTTAAAAATATCAAGTTTCAAGTGTGGGATCTTGGAGGACAGTCAAGCATCCGGTGCGACCACATTCTGCACCCGCGTATGGTAGCGAATTGATCACGTCTAGGCCGTATTGGAGATGTTACTTTCCCAATACTTCTGCAATCATCTATGTGATAGATTCGTCCGACCACTCTCGCCTCGGAACGTCACGAAGCGAGTTGTTAACCATGCTCTCAGAAGACGAACTGGGTGGTGTACCCCTCCTTGTGTTCTGCAACAAGCAAGACGTAGATGGTGCGCTGAAGCCGGAAGAGATCAGCGATCAACTGGGACTTGCGGGTGCGGAGACCGCGAGACAGTGGAGTGTGCGCGGCAGCTGCGCCACGAAAGGCGAAGGTTTAGAGGAAGGTCTCGATTGGTGAGTGAACTTTGTCCTTGACGTCACCCTACTCATTCTTCATGGTTAGGCTGGTGAACGCGATCCAAAATAAATGAATAGGACTCAGATTGTCTATACTTGATCTCGAGCGGACACTGCTATACCCGCTGTGTAGCTAAGCGCATATCTTAATTATTTCATAATTCGACTCAGGTGGCGCGTTGAATGTCAAGGATTGCAAGGGTGCTTGTCGTTCGGCGCTTGAGATTATATCACCCTTCCGCAAGCCATAATCACCAACCTGTACTTCCTGTTAACAAGCCAGATTGCCGTCGCGGTCACTATCAAGTACCCGTTCAAACTACAAAGGATGCGCATGCCGAGATTATGTGATCGAGAAAATAAATCATTCGCCGTCGTTCCTTCTCGGTTCCCATACTTGACCACGAGCCTGTTCCTACAGACCAAGTGTTTCATCCACGGTAAGCCATCGATGGTCAGGCCAGAGGTCGTTGTCGAGCTTATAATCGTTCTTGCTTGTCTTGAAGTCGTAGGTCACAGTGCCCGCTCCCGTTTCTACCTTTGTCTGCCAATACTCTCTGAGTCGAGGACTGTCGATGTCGTCTGGGAATTGCGAAGCATGCACAATCTTGACCAAGTCACCATAGTGCTCGGCGATTTGCAGGTAATTGTAACGCTGACTTTCAATACGAAGTGTACGGTTGTTCAACTCTTGGACAGGGACATGCGTGAGCACATATGCCAAATAACCTGCAGGATATCAATCTATTTTGATCTTCCTACGTGAGGGGCATAATCACCTGCCACGTCAGCAAGCGAAGTCCACGATACGGGTTTTTTGCCTTCTCCAATCAAGGTCACTTCTTTGTTCCAGTCGATCCCCAAGAAAAAGGGGATGAAGTCCATGAGAAACCCAGCCTGGTATATTGAGACGCTTTTCGAAATATGGGGAAGAATATGAACGTACGTAAAGTCGCATGTATGGTATCCCAGCCGCTTCGAGTTGATCTATTAGAATGTGCTCAATTTATGAGTGGTCCATAAATCAAGATCGCGTACCAATAAACTCGCCCTTCCGGCTCAAGAGACCGTCTTGCCCTTCCGTTGGGATTCCATATTCAGACGGAACATACAACTTGACACCCGCATTCTTCGCGGCCTCAAGAGTACGTGCTTGCACATCAAGGTAATCGTGGTTGATTGCCGAAATGACTACTTCGCAGTTGTGTGACCGAAATTGTTCAGTAAGAGCTGGGGTGTCCGTGAAATCGACGGCCACATGGGAAGCACCAGAGGGGAACTTCTTGTGCTTAGAAGAGGGGCGGGTGAATACGACGACCGTGGCCCCGTTCTCTACCAGCGACTAGGCATTTCAGGTGAGTGAAATACTAACTAGTAGTGCCTCCTAATCACGAACCTGAGCTAAAGGCGAACCGAGTGTTCCGGCTCCGAGCACAGCAAAAGACTTGAACGTGTTTCCTGACATCGCAACCTTCGAGCTTCAGAAAAAGACGGTGGGTTGTGTGGACCCTACGGTATTTACACTCGAGTCCCCAGTACAGAGAGGGGCTACTTCATGGATGACAAATTGACTGGCCGAATGACATCAATGATTCAGCTCGTCAGCTCCTGTCTTGTACTTGTACATATGCCCAATTCAACATCGTACAGGTATGTACAATTATCAGATTCGGAGAATCGCATAAAATCGACCTCTCAGTATGAATCCTGTGACCAGCTCCAGTTCCATCTCTCTACATCAGGATCAGATAAACACTTTTGGTAGACATCATGGTCTGGTCTCCAAACCCGAACAGTGCTGTCATCCGCACAGGTGGCTAACGTTTCATGCGCCCAATCTACGGCGCCGATCTCTCCTGTTTGTCCGCGAAGTTCTACGGCAGCAGCCAATGGTTCCCTGACATAAGGTGATGCGGAGAGGCGCGCAGCGTTGCTAACATCGAATAGGAATGCGCTACCATTCTTTCCCGAACATCCACTGGCCAGCCATCGCCCACAAGGTGAGCTGGCAAGTCGAACATAGAATGAAGTTCTGAGATTCGGGTGCGTCTCTGCTTCCAATGGAATCAGGGAAGGAAACAAGTAGGTGTATAGGCGAGAATCAGCTCCGAGTGCAAAGAGGAGGCCAGATGTTGGTCCAGAACCGGCACATAAGCTCGAGATTCCGCGCGGGCGGCATGAACCGTTCATTGTTGTCGCATCAACGGGAGACGACAAACAAGGTGATTTCGTCTGTCGTTTAGGGTTATCTGGTACTGGAAGACGGAAGTCCCACAAATTTAGGATGCTAATGACTTCAGAAACACACCGAATCTTACAAGTGTGATGACATACCCATCAAAGGATCCACTACTGATTAGAGACAGCGTTCCAGTATAGAGTATGCTTGTGACACTCCGTGGAAGCGGGGATAGTTTTTTGCGTCCACTAATCGACTTCACTTGACCATGCGCGTCATTTATGGTTATGACTGGATGCAGCACCGGAACGCCTCTGGACCCTGCACTGCTGCCTGCGACTCGTAGGTCCCATACACATATCTTCCCATCTCTACTGCCTGTGGACAAGATATGGCGGTGAGATGGATCCCATGCAATGCACTTGACAGAACCATTGTGGGTCTGAAGGAGTTGCAATTGGTTTTGTGTTTCCACGGAACTGATTCGGGTGCTTTTGTCTCCGGATGCTGTTGCAAGCATGGAATCATCCAGACTCCATTTCACGTCGAATATACCATTTTCGTGTGGTTGAAAAGTGGTTTGCTGAGGTTCTATTGACCGTAGTTGAGCCCTGGCTTCGGGGTTATAAACAACCACACGTACCAAAGTCCCATTCACGACGTCTGGAGGTATCGAGAATTGATACAGAGCCTTCTTCTGTGGCTACAGCAAGAAGGGGAGTACCGTGGCCTTTGGCATCTATGTCACAACACGGGTGAAACCCCGTATTCTCAAATAATGGAGTCTCTTACCGTAAGAGTATGCGCAGGCATATGGTGGCGTGACAAAAGTATGGTCGGCGAGGGAGGCGCATTTAAACACATCAGACCTGTGTGAAGATACGAAGGACTGTAGGATAAGGCGCGAAGGTACTTTGAAGAGTGAGCGAGGGGCGGTGCAACGAGGAAGTGGTGCATACGTATGATCCGCGGGGTGCTAGCTGGTGGACGCCGCAACGAAGTCTGCAGAAGGCTGAATATTGTGTGCCGATGTGTATTGATTTTAACGAAGCCCTCTGTGTCGCCACTACGCGCTTCGCCGTAAGTTGAACGCGTCAGACGCGGTCGTTTTGCAGGTGCATCATCTGGCGTTGGTGGTCTGCGTTTTGAGGGAAAATCCTGCGGAGATAGTAGCAGAGGATGGCGATGCGTCTGCGGAAGTGTATTAGTGCTGTTTAACAACACACACTGGTGGTCGTATTCAAGAGACAGATCCATGAGTGTCACAGTGTAATGACCCGTTTTTCGTGCACCCTTATGCTTGGTGGTCACGTGACCGCGTATCGATAATTCATAAAATTCGCTTCCAGTGAGGCTCCAGACTTGCGCTGACGCTCTGACAGTTAAACTCACAAACGTCTGTGACCAGCAAAGCGCAATGGCGTTTAGCCCACCTTTACGTTCTTTTGCGACGACAGCGAGGAAGTCTCTCAAGATTGGTATGATTCCCGCCGACGGGATTGGTCGGGAGGTCCTCCCAGTATGTCCGCAATCTTTGATACGCCTATTATCTATTTATCTTCATCAAGGGTGCAAGAGCTGCAATCCAAGCATTAGGATCATCGATACCAACAACAGAATTCATTGATCTCCAAGCTGGCTTCGAGTGTTTTCAGAAGACAGGCACTGCCCTCCCTGATGAGACAGTCGACGTGTTGAAAAATGAGTGCAACTGTGCTTTATTCGGAGCAGTCAGGTACTCGTCCATGTCTGTATACCCGTTCAAATGTTGAGTCCCTCAGCTCTCCCTCACGCAAGGTTTCTGGTTATTCGTCGCCTATCGTAGCTTTGCGCAAGATAATGGACCTGTACGCCAATATCAGACCTGTATCATCTGTGAGTACATTGTTCAATCCAGGAGCCATAAATCATTGTTTTCAGGTAGCTTCCATACTAAACGGACAGCCAACAGTTGACCTTGTCGTCGTTCGAGAGAACACAGAATGCCTTGTAAGTTCAGCATTGCAGACGCCCGCAATTACTTACGTTGACGGGCTTTAGTACATCAAAGAAGAAACCCAAATCGTCGGGAAAAATGGTACAGAAGCCCGGGCAACACGCCTTATCACGGAGCGTGCGTCACGCCGTATCGGCGAAATGGCCTTCAAAATTGCGCTGACTCGGCCTCGCAAGGTCCGTGCACTCTAGCATTTGATCTCTCAAATTGAATGATCTTGCCTCAGCACGTCACTGTCATTCACAAATCTAATGTGCTCTCCGTTACAGACGGACTTTTTCGCGAAACCGTCCGAGGTGTTCCCACGTTACCTGGTATGAATGGAAAATACGATGATGTCACAGTTGCGGAGCAGCTTGTTGACAGCGCCGTATATAGGTTTGTTTCAGTGGTGTCTAACCTGACTGTCACTCACTGATCATTTGTAGACTATTTCGGGAACCAGAGTAAGTGTTTTAATGCCTCTTCCTGCAAACTTGGAAGGGTGATACCGAGCAGGATCTACGATGTGATGGTTGCGCCCAATCTTTATGGGGACATTATTTCGTGAGTTAATTGTTGTCCGAATTTTATCGCCTTATCCCTTGCAGCGACGCGGCAGCGGCACTTGTTGGTTCTCTCGGCCTCGTGCCCTCAGTCAACGCAGGGGACAGTTTCGTTATGGGCGAGCCGTGAGTTGTAAATGTAATGAGCGACAAGATATCTCACCAGGCATTCCAGCGTCCATGGATCCGCTCCAGATATCGCAGGTCAAGACATTGCGAACCCGTTGGCCGCTATCCGTTCGGCTGCGCTCATGCTCCGTCAGCTTGGGTATGGAGAGGGGGCCGCTCGCATTGAGAGTGCGGTGGACGACGTGATCAGGCAAGGCATATACTTGACACCTGACCTCGGTGGGAAGAGCAGCACAAGTGACGTTGTGGACCAAGTAGTGAGAAGGATATAGGTACAACCACGATTTAGGGTTAGGGTTTTAGCTCCGGAAAGTTACTGCAACCGCTCTCTCGCCACCATTCTATCTACGCCTTCTTCACCCTGCCAGCAAACACTGTTGTACTACATGGGGTTTGTCTAATCTTGTCCTTCGATCGAAAGCACGGACACCTCGAGGCTTTCATTCACTTCGCGTGTTGCATGCGTCATTGTGCACGACTCTAGCGATCTCATATCGTGCAAAGATGGGGAAAAATAACAACACTACAAAGAAGGGCAAGCAAAAAGTGCCTACACAGGCAGGAGTTCCTGTCAGTGCTCCACCTCAACCTCCCCCTTCTCCGTCTCCTGTGCCAATAGTCCCTTCGCCACCATCCGCACATCACATCCAGTATCCATCTACAACCATGGATGCCATCGAGGAACAAGGAGAATTCGGCGGCCACTTGGGTGACCTTCCTTCCTTGTCGCGGGAAAGATCATCCCTATGCTGATGGCTGGTATCATTCCCCGTTCAGATGGCCTCGCAGAAGGCGAAGAGGAAGAATCATGGCAGGATGTCGGTCGTCCGTCCGATAACTGGGCTGATAAGGCCGGAAATAGTAACATAGACTTTGGTGACGAAGGGTGGGAAACAGGCGACACTCAAGCACCTATGCCCCCCTCACCACCTCAGCCTCCACAGAAAAGACTCGATGGAGGCAAAGATCACGCAAACCCGTACTATTCTCAACAGCGGCTCCGACTTCCGTCGCCGAACCACCAGATCGGTGCTAACGTTGGTGCTCATAGCGCTTCAACAACTGGTTGGGGACAAGCAACCTCCCAAGATGCTTGGGCCGCTGAAAGCGACGAGGAGTCAGGTGACCAGGATGACCGAGCAGATGGGGAAGACGCATGGCAGGTGCCGGTGAACGATGGGTGGGATGGTGCCAATAGTGGTTGGGGTCAACAATCTCATTCCGCGGCATGGAATCATGCTATATCTACGCATTCTGTTCACCCCCGAGCAACGTCGACGTCGCATGCACCGACTAGTGGTTGGCAAAGCTGGGGTGAAGAGGCGCGAAAACTAGCTAAGGTAACTTTCGATTCCACCATCCCACCTCAAGCTCTTCTGGGACTGGGAGCAAACTAGTTTTATCCCAGGTGCAGAGATCCCATATTTTGAATGCATCACTCAATTTTCGAAACAGAATCAACGATCATATCCTATGCCTTCAAATGCTGGAACCTCGTCTCTCCCCGCCGCTGTGAATAACTGGCAGCAATCTCCGCACCGTGGAAGTAGACACGAGGAACAGTTTGGATCATATCGATCTCATGAACAGTACCGCAACCATGAAAGTAAGAACCAGAACTGGAGCAAACGACCGCAACAGGATGGAAGGCCACAACCACGCAAACTGAGCAAGAGTGATGGGCGACGGCAAGAAGAGGTGCATGATGTGTGGGGACTCGGTGATGGATGGAGTGATTTGCAAGACGAAGAGGAGCAACAGGTCATGACACAAGATGCCTGGGGCCGCAAAGTACATTTTTCCCCCAGTGCCTTACGCGCATCTATGTTTCCTTCTTCCGCCCCTTCCGTTGCCCCCTCGACCATTGTCGAGAACTTTACGGTAAACGCTCTGCCGCAAAACAAGCTTGAACTTTCAACAATCCCGATGTCAAAGACGCTTTCGTATGCATATTCGGGTACCACGCCGTCTACGGAAAGCGAACCTGGTCGTGCAGCGATGCAGCGGATAACGGATTTCCAATTTGTCGAGTCACGAGGCGAAGCGTTGAAGAATGTGCAACACGCTTTCTATGGCAAGCAACGCAAAGCTGCGGATCGGTTTTACTGGTTGTTCTCCCCGGAGAAGGACGAGCGAGTCTCGTCTCTCTTAAATTGGATAAAGTCAATGTCGTTTGGGATTGCATCCTTCGGTGTGAGTCGGTTCATCTCTTCTGGACCCCATCACTCTCTCATGTTTCTCAGCTACAAAAATTCCTACAGACCCGAGAACGAGGCGCTCTGATTGTCAATGCTGCTTACCGACCCGTTCATGCTCCGAATGAGCCTGCCTTTGACTGGGTTACATGGAACCAAATCCAACGGACCATGGATCGGATTTTGCAAGAGTCCGTTGGTTACTATAACCCAGCTATGCATGTCATAGTCTTTGTCTTCCTGCCTTCGTTGTCTGGAAACAGTGTCGCTATTTGGAGGCAGAAATTGCCTATACCTAATAACATTCGCCTTGCCTACCAAGCCCAAATTACCCAAGCGATGGCCTCTTTGCGTAAGGAATATCCTGTACTTGTGGACGAGTAAGTGCACGCGGTATCTTGATGCGAATTGGATCTAACGGCTTGGTCAGACTTCCACCTCCACACGAACCACCACCTCCACCACCTCCAAAGAAAAAACGAAAGTGGTACAAACTTTGGCTATTTTCATGAAGTTGCATCCAGCTTGATTAATGATGTTCGGATTTCGCCATGTATGAACAGCGCAAACTGTTGTCACACTGTGGGGTGTCTCACTATACCCATTTCAATTGCAACTTGTTTCGATTTCCTCGAATGTTCTGTTTCGTTTCTGAGGAGCTGACATGCAGGATGAATAGAAGCTACTACTAGTACAGTACCGCGTATAACAATGTACACTTCCACCAAGTGAAAAGTCCCCCATGGCAACTTACAGACGCCCATATCAGGACTAGCCCTAAGTGAGATCTGCTCCAATGGCCTGGTGAGTAACTCACCTTGTGCGATGCGGGCGAGACTTGGAGCTTGAGAGCTAAAGTACGCAACCTCTCAATTCTATAATTATGAATAGTGGACAAAGGGACACCCTGGTGGAGCTCCACTTCATGCATGAATGCTGCGACATCAGCTAGCGACAAGCCAAGCCGAGGAAATAGTTCAATATGATGTCTGAAGGATGTCAGTATGAGTGGACATCGGTTGCACACTGGGATGCACTGGCAGGCATGGCTTGCCTCGTTAGCTTTCCCTCTTTCAAGAAGGACTGCAGCTCCGTGCGCGTGGCAGACTGGAATGAATTTAGCTGGGTTTGGGTCTGCGATATGTCACGGCGCAGGAGGGATATGTCGTTTTTAGACTTTTCCAGGCTGGATATTGCGCGAGCCAGCTCTTCCCGCCTGAGGGTGACATCGCGCGTAGACTTGGAGACTAAGCTCTGAAGGTCGGTGTTGGCAGCGACGAGATGATCGATCTGCTGCGTGAGGCGGGATATGTGTCTGCGGGTGAAGGCATAGGGGACTGCGACGACGGGGACAAGGAGGGCAGTGAGCAGGACGACGGTGGTGATGGCCGGGCGCCTGAGCAAAGCATTCTCCCTTGGTGGTGAATCCATAGCGGTTGTGCTTAGGTAATAATACTACAGTACGAACGGTCTACAGTCACGCCGTCGGGTCACCTCAACGGCGACGACAACGACGACGAGCTGCTCACTTTCCCGGGTCAGCGACCATCTCGCGGGCGATGCAAATTCTCTTTGGCTGATCGACTCATCCGTTGCCAACATTATTTCTTCTGACCTGGTGACAGCAATCCGAATCCTAGCCCGGATATGGCCCCTTCCTCGCCCGTCTCAGAAATCACCTTCACTGGGGCTGAACCAAGTAACCTTTCCGTGGAATCAAGTGATACAGAGAAAGAAACCTTGGAGTCTCACGAAGTCATCGAACTTCAGGCGTTTAGCGAACGCAAAGCATGGATAGAGGACAAAATCAAAGTGAGCCTTCACCGCAGCTTCATCCCATCCCTCTATTCTTACTCCATCACCCAGTTTCTCGAGCAATTACCCCCCATTCAAGCATTCGTTGGCATTGACGCCGTCCGCACTTCCACCCATCCTGTACCCGGTCTGCCTTCCCGCGAACAGCTCCAGGAGTGGTTGGTGGAACATGACAGGATTGAGAAGGAAACCGAGATTTTCGACTCTGGCGAGCTCAAGAAGCTTAGAAAGTTCACAAAGGGTAGGAATTCGCCTTTATTTTCTTCCCACGTACCAACACATCACAGCTGCTACACAGCGTCATCTTTCCCCTGAGGACACCGATCTCATTGAGCTCACTCTCACTACCATCTATGAACTCGACAAGCTTCTTCATCTCCTCCGAGATCGATCAGAAAACCTCGACCTTCTTGGTGTCCGACTCTCTTGGGAAGAGCATCGCACCGCAGCTTGGGGAGATCTCAAGAAGCTTCTGTTTGACATTGAAACATTCCTTGCAACTCGAGCTCGGTGGTCTCCGTCTATCTACGAAGTAACGGTAAAGCATGAAGAGCGGCCTTCTCCGCGCAGAGGATCTATTGCTTCCATGGCTTCCGACAGCTCGGCCACTTCTGGCGCTGGTTTCTCTCGAACCGCACGCTTCAGGCTTGCGGAACTATTGTCTCGTGACGCAGCTCAATTCGCTGGAAAAGCTTCGTCACTGCGACACGGAAAGATCGCCGCCGCAGGAAAAGCTCTTGACAGATTGATAGACAACAGTCGAAAGCCTGTTCCAGAGGAGCTACTTGATGAGCAGGATAGGCTTGAAGAGAAGGGTATCCATGAGATGGAAGATGTTGGCAAGTTTGTCATGGACATTGTAATGCAATGGAGAAAGTAAGTGCATGACTCCTTTCACCGTTTCCACGCGTAATTTTTTTCTCTTGGTAGGGCGGATGAACTCTACGTCGAAACCATGAAAGATCAGAATGCGGCGCAGAACCTCCTGGAGGAAATCGAGACCGCTAAACTCTCTCATCCAACTTCTCGACAGAGCTCAAGTTTTACCTCTCGTGTCGACACTCTTGTAAAGCGTCTCGCGCTACGTGGAGATCCGAAGTCGAGCCCGACCATTCTTCCTCGACCAGCTCACCCGTTATTTGCGGATCAGTTGCCGTTTAACGACGCGCTTGTCCAGACGCTGTCCACGGAGTTTGCAAGTGCTAGGGACTTGGTAGCCAAAGTGGATGGTCTTGCCAAAGAGTATCGCGCCAATTACGAGGTCGTCAAGGAGGTGGATATCCTTTCACAGTCCTCGACTGAACTTTTGTCGACGTTTAACTCCATCACCGATCGCCTTTCAAATGGCGTTCCTACTTTCGAGGGAGATGGATCCCCACCAGACTTGTCATCCGAAGCATGTCTACGACCCACTCTGCATGCTACATTCCTTGCTTTACTCCCAGCTTTGCTAGAAGCAGCGGAACACGCCAATTTCACTGCCGACAAGGAAGTCTGTTCCTATCAGCTAGCCCTCCTCAACTTGGAGCGACCTGGGATCGACCCCTCCTTCAAGCAACGTGCTGCTGATCAATTGAACTCCCTAGTAGTCGCACGAGACGAGCTGCGTATTCTTGTCAATGACATTAACACGCGGGTGGGACACCTCAGAGTTGTCAGGAAGGTATGGTCAATCATGGATGATTCCCTAAAAGCGTTGCAGACCATTCAGAGTGAAGTGGGAGAAATCATGGAAAGGGAGAGATGGAAGTCGCAGGATGGTCTTGGTGCAGAACCTATGACCCCAGAGACGCCTCGGTCCCGTAATCTGGATCCTATCATTTCCTCCTCCGACATGCTTGAACGTCTCGACATTGTACGGGAGACACTCTCGCATGATGCTGCCATTCCCCTAGCTTCCCTATCAGGTGCTCTCGAAGCGTCTCTATACCCCTTCCTGGCACAGACATACGGCGGACTCATGAGTCGGCTAGAGAATGTCAGCCAGATGCTACAGTTCCTGGACGCGATCAGAGCCCAATCTGCGGCTATGACCTCACTTCGGGAAGAAGTAAATGAACTGCAAGTGCGGATGGAAGATCTCGTGATCCGATATGATGCCGCTACCGACGAGGCATTATCAGGAAATTTATCTCCTGAACGCATTTCACAGATATACTCGGAGCTACAAGTGGACACTGATTCTCTCTGCAACGTTGTCAAGACTTTCGTCAATGGTGTTGCTTACCGTGTACCCCAGGTCGCCCCAAGCCCTCGTGATCAAGCCTCTACTGCCTTTATCCGCAAAAAGTTCTCTTTTACCGATGTTCAGCTTGGTGTTTCTACATCGCCTGGCGCTGTCGAACTTCCCTTTTCGCTCACCAGCTTAGACGACAGTGTTCGCGTGGACTCCAACCTTCTGGTCATGAGGCTCACCGGACGCTCGGAAAATTTACATCGAAAGGCAGATCACTTCCAACTCGCCCGTATGGCTAAAGATGTTGATGGCGCGATATCCTCAGCCACCTGTGACTTGCGTGAAGTCACTCAAGATCTCGAGTCCTTATGGATCTCTTTCGCCTCGATGCCGCAGACTGATTCGAAACTCCAAGACTTACAGCAACTATCTCGAGCCGTTGATGAGCATTGTGCCCAACATCGCTCTCGTCTATCTCGTTCGTTATCGTTGATCAGAGAATCCATCCGTCACATGGAGTCCATACAAGCTTCTCCCGACCTGTGTTTCTATGAAGCACTACTCTCATCGCGTCGACGAGGCGTGGATGACTTGGAGATCAAGGTTAACTCGTGGGGCGACAGGCTGGCTGTGGTTAGGAGCAAAATATCTGAAGCTCTTCTTGTCGAATCTCGAAGGCTTGAAGCTCTGCGTATCCAGCGCGAACGAGAAGCGGAGGAGAAAGGACAGCGGGAAGAACGCGAGCCCTCGGTCCGACAAGATAAACTTGCTTTTGAGCTGATCGGGCAGCGTCCGGAACCGGGTGTGAAAAGTGAGATTGGGCCCCGTCGCGAAATTCAGGCAAATAGGGACCCCAATGAGGCACTCGAGGCGCAAGTGCAGCAGAAGGAAGGACAGCAAATGACCTCTATTACCCAACAAGAATATGGACAAAACGAGGCCAGAGTAAAAACCTTACTGGAGGTGAAGGGTATGATCGCGGGATGTGAACAAAGAGAAGCGGTTGGGTTACAAGAAGATTCGCGAAACGAACACTCCCCTGTACTTGTCCAGGGTTCATCAGGAACGACTGGCATTCCGGAAGAGGGTTCGTGTTATTTCGGCTCTTATCATCCCCATAATGACACTTCCCCTCAGATGTATTTGGCCTACGAGTAGCTCCTTCCCCTTCCCCTACTAAAAGCCAAGGGAAAGACGAGCTATTAGACAAGATCGTTGCCCTTAGGAAACGTCTTAGGTCAATCTACATCAATGAGGCCGCCCGGCCCACGCCAACGTCTTCATTTGTTGCGCAATTACCGACTCTGGAAGAGCACGAGAAGATGAATGCTCGTTTATCTGCCATCCTCTCTGCATCCGCGTCTTTGCCATCTTCAGCTCCCCTACCGACAACTAACCTGGAACTTCAGTCGCTGAAGAGTGAGTTAAACGCTTCCCAGGAGCTTGTGCGTCGCATTCGCCAATTAGCAGATCTTGCGGATATTATCCATAAATGCGACATGGCCTTGAGCGATCTTTTGGAACACATTGACAGTTATCCAGCGACTCCTGTAGGACCATTATCAAGCACACATGTCTCGACACCTCGCCTACCACCGGAGGAGCAACTTAGTGCTCGGATTGGCTTCACTAGGCGAATGCTTGGACACGTGAAAACGTACTTGGAACCAATCAATGACGATCCTCGTGCTGTCAATGAATACCAACGTGTCCAACAAACTTGGGTGGAACTGGAAGAGATGGCCAATGATAGAATCAGAGGACAGGGATCACGATCATCCAGTGTACTCAGCTCTGGTCGAAGCAGCCGTGCATCTGTCTCGGCTGTCAGCTCTACTTCGGGTGGTGCGAATCGTCCAAACAACCCCAGACTTTCTCATAGTGGAAAAGCTAGTAGATACTCGAACCTCTCAGTGAGCGGGTCGGGCGGAAGCAAACTCCTAGCTCCAAACCAACCGCCCTCCCGACGCGCGTTATCCAGTTCCTCAAACACTCGCCACCGGTCGTCAAGCCGACTATCCATGACATCAGTGGATACTACCCGTTCAGTTTCTGGACCTATATCCTCGGCATCTCCAGCCTTCTCGCCTTCCGTGTACGGCTCTACTTTTGCTTCCCGGCAACGTACAGCTAGTATGTCATCCGCTGTCCCTGGCCCTGCCACACCCTCCCTGACGGCACGGCGGCGGATACAAACCAGCTCCCGAGGCTCTCCCACTCCATCGGAAATGTCATCCAATTCGCGAACCAACCCGCCGCGGTCTTCTTCGTCCATGTCTACTTGGGCTCGCGCGCCGAGACAATCATTTCCTATAGTGAACAAGACCCAGACCCCTCCTCGTCGGACCCAACCAGCCCCTAAAAAAGCGTACGTTGCAAATCCGAAAAATAAACTCGATGTTGCGGTTGGAGATGTTGTTAACAAACTGCCTGTCAATATCAACGTCGAAGTTGTTGCGGATACTTGGAAGGATCAAAGCGGCAAATATTGGATAGGCGATCAAGAACCTAGGCTATGCTTTTGTCGAATTCTCCGATCGCAGACCGTAATGGTTCGTGTTGGGGGTGGATGGCAGGAATTGTCCAAGTAAGTGATACTCTCATGACGAATGGTTACTTCCAACGTTCTGTACCGTTTTTCTAGGTTCATCAAGGATCATTTCGCAGACCAGTTCCGAATCATGCCCCCTGAATCGCCACCACGGTTTGGCTCACCTCGGTTCGGATGTAGAGAGGAAAAATGGATTAGTTCTGCGACCTTGTTTGAAGCCCCGGAAATCGTTACCACTCCCCCGCGTCCACGTACCCCTGAATCCTCTGGACCTTTCATTCCCTCTTTCACCCTCTCCACACCCAGCGCTCGCAGTCCACACACCATGAAGTCCTCGCCGTCATCGGGATCACCATTAGCCCCACTGCAATTCATGCGACTTGCACACCCGGACGGGCCACCGATGCGTCCGATCACACCGTCAAAACCACCCACGCACCGCTCTCGAACAAGTATACTCAATACACCAGCCCGACACACATGGAGACCCTGATAGTTAATTATCTGCATTTTCCTGACACTTTTTCGGGACTTATACGACGCCTACTAATTATTTCATTCATGTTGACCTTGCGGGATAGGAACACTCGCTGGCGATACCCTTACTTACTGCTGTGCATCCTCGTACTGTGTACTTGTCAAGTCTTTTACATAGATTTATCATCGACGTCCACTGTGAATGCCATGCTATCAGCTGCTTATTTCTATTTTAGGTATCCCTGAAAGACCACGCCTCTACCAGTGGCATCCACACTGCACTAAATACGACTTAACCTTTCTACAGCAATCCTTGGGCCGCACAATGGATTCGGATTTAAAATGCAACCGTCTCAACTGTAGGAAAACGTTGGTCGACAAAGCGGTAGTGGTACGTCTGAAATTTTCAATATTCCGTCGGTGTCATCGTATTCACGCCGAAAACGCATGAATCACTCAGACAACCTGTGAGTCATCAACAATTATAACAATCAAGCACCTTCACGAGGATAGGCTCGCATATATTCTGTCGTAAGTTGGTCAACACGGACGGCTTACAGGTATCTTGCAATGACCAGTTCCGAAATAGTGGAATGTGCCAACGAGTTGTTCAATATGTCGCGGCTTTGCCCAGGTACTTGGAGTAATATTGAAGAATCTTGACAATTTCTGACGTGTACAGCTTGCGAAACATCGCTTACGGAGCCGTAAGTCCCAACACATTGCGTCTCATGGGCCTACCGATACGTAGCTCTTTACCACTAGTGATGATGTGGTGGTAATGAACTTAACTAACCGCTATGGTTATCACTGACGAAATGGAAGGTTTGTTGTTTGCACCCCACCAATGATTACAAAACGGTGCGTCGACCCACTGGGACATCTACTCGCCTTAAGCCCTCTGCAAGTCCGTTCTTTCTGGGTTGAGCCCTTCTGTCATCATGGAGATTTGCAGTCGGTTTGTATCATCGTGATCCTTCGCTTGTTGAAGTTCATACTTGGGAAGCGCCCTCTCATTTTGGCAGTATCAGATACACCAGGAAAAGTGCGTCACTTTGATTGTTCATCATGTACTCTGCATGTGTTATCGAGCAGCTCATTTCAGCATGCCGTGACCCGGAACCTCAATGATAAGAATGCACAGCTGCAGAAACAGTTGGAAAATGTCGTAAGGGAAGGTATGCGCCATCTGTCATCATTGGGCCGCACAGCTATGATTGTGATCCTAGCCAACGGGGAAATCAGTCTTCTGGGAAGCAAAGTTGCAGGTAAGGATTGGTATGACCGTGATGTCATGGCATCTTTCTGGTTTTGCAAACAGAATTGGAGAGAGACCTTGAGTTGGAGCGCCGGAGGGTCCACGAATTACAAGATACATCAAGAGAACGAGAGAAAGAATATCACAAACTCAAGGTAAGGTTCGTTTATTTTCGCTCCACTTCAACCTTACAAAGCCAATCTAGGCTCAACTTGACAGAGTAAAGAGGAGGGCTCTTCTTGGCCCTGAAGCGTCCTGTGCAACTCAACTCCCTGTAAACAACCTCGGTCATTCCCATCGTTCTCTCGACAACCAACCGAGACAAGTCGTTGGGGACGTTGACATAGGAGCTGTAGTGGGAGGCATGGAAGCTATTGGGGTAAATATATGCTGAGAAGCACTCTGCCAAAACATTACTATCTGACGATGCACTAGATACAACGCACACCTCTCGTCAGCCGCGTTACAAAAGGGAGCTTTGGGATGCAACAGGGGCGCTCCGGGCTACAAGTGATTTCACACCCTAGTGCACACGGTCGAGCCACCTCCATGCAGCGTCACCCTCTGAACACAAGCGATCGCACCTTTATGGCCAACTCTGTTTCTGATCGATCGGACAGCGCACACGAAGTGGAACACTTACTTCTTCCGAAGACTGTCAAAAGGGTGCACACCGGAATACAACCTGATTCGAGTGGGTGGGGAACGAGTTCAGCGAGATCTCTTCCAGCTCAACGATGTTCGTGAGGCATGTCTCATCCCCCGCGTTCTTTAATTCATTGATCGCAGCATTCACCCTCACAAAGAGGGGGTTCCGGCCCGCAAGATAAAGAGATGTCATCGTGAACCTCATGTACATTAACTTAAGCCAGTAACCAAACAGTGGACAATGATACATGCGTCAGCGTGCAAACTGTGGGAGGTCGTATCTTGGTATGTAAGGTATCGCACCATAATATCAGTGTCGATGATAGTTAGCAAAAGACAAACAAAGAAAAAGGAAAATACTGAAGTCATTCGTATCGAAAAGTGCCATTTTTCTCATCCTCGAGGTACTGTCCAATGGCCAGGATATCCTGGCCAGTGCGACGTAGGTATACAGCGAGCACGTTCCTGTCCGCCTTCGGCAGAAGAGCCGCAAGCTTATCGACTTGTCGACTGAGCTCCGCATCAGAGTTTGAGCTATTATTCTGCCGTGCACCACGGCCGTCGAAGAGGGAGGGTCTGCGTGTCATCGTGCTTGGACGTTGAGTGCTTGCACCGTTGGTAGAATTCTGGGAGGCAACAATAATTGTCTGCGACCTCTGCATACGATTGGGAGGCGCGCGGGGACCACCGGGGACGGATGGTGCCGTGAGTGGTAAATTTGCGAGGCGCGGGCTAGGCTGCTCGTTCCTATTCCTGGGGGGGCTCCTGGATAGCGTCTTTACAGGAGACGGTGGAGTTAAGGGCTTTTCTTTTTTGATGCTAGCCCTACGTCCAAGCGTAGCGAAGAAGCTGCCAGAAGATCTTGCAACTGAGGGCGAGACAGCCGAACGACTGGATGAGGTCGATGATGTTGCAATCATCGTAGACGCTCGAGAAGGGCCACTTCGAGGAGTTGCGGCTAACGCAGGATAAGGAAGAGGGGGGGGTGCGTTGGGTGGGCTGGCATCTCCAGCAGTACGGGAGGCAAGATCAGTCGCCGAGTAGGCATCAGCTCTTATTGGAAATGTGACACCTGAATCACTGGACGACTGGGATATATGACGTGGTGCAATGGATGGTGAATAAGTAGACGGGGCGCGAGGTCCCTTTGACGGATTCACATTCACACGTTTCGCTGACGAATGAGGGTGGAGTGCTATGAGATGAACCAAATCAACCGAATGTCGCAAAGTAACGGCCCTAACCCACCCTTGTACCTCGTCTCAGTGATCCAGTCGGCCAGCCCGCAGTCACAGATGTACAGTTCGTTGATTTTGTAGGCATAGCCTATTGATCGTTCTAGGGCGGTACGTTTCACAGTCACGTCTGCAAAGAACATTGCAGACGGGTATGATGACTTTGTCTTCCTCACTGGTGGTATTGGATGTGGCATAGAATGAGTAACTGAAGGTGAAGGTGTTCCAGAGGAACGCTTGCTCCAGACAGACGGGCGATTGAGTGAGATCAACGAAGGGGTTCGTGGTAGGGACGAGAAACGCTTGATGTTAAGCGCGTTCTTCAACGATCTCGTGTCCAAGTGAGGTAGATCATTTTTGGCTGGTACAGGTGGTAGTGTCTCCGCTGGGCGAGTGACTGTTCTGTCGGGATCTACCCAACCTTGCGCTGCGCTTTCATCGGAACGGGGCGAAGACGGGAGTGGATCAGGATGAGGGCGCTCTGGGCTAAGGCTGAGTTTGAGATTGTCAGCTCGACGTATCTCTAGGCCTCTTCCACCGATCCGTCCTTCATGTCCGCGCGGGGGTTCAACAACGGTTGGAGGTGGTACGTCACAGGAATTTATGATCCCCATATCGTCAATTGCGAGACCTATGGAAGCTACTAGATCATCCATCGAGTCAAGACGAGGTAATGAGGTCGCGATCTCCTCATGTGATGCCACGGATTCCAATGTGCATAGTCTTGATGGGGGAAATGCGCCTTCCCGAACATGAAAAGGCTTGAGATCAGAGCCAAGGTTTTCGTGCGAGCTAGGCAAGATATCTCTCAGTCATGATTTAACTACGAGGTTGAACTGCGCACCTCTCAGGACTACCCGCGGGAGGAGCAACAGCTGAAAGAACCGTCGGAGTCACCTTCGGTAGGACTTCTTTCTCAGTCGGTGGCGACGAAGACTTGGCTTTGAGGGCAGCAGTGACATGCGAAGGTAGTTGCAACACTTGCTTCATGGCTTCTAATTCTTCTTTGTTTCGGATAGGTGAGTGTCTGGGAGGTCGTGGAGGTGGTGATTTAGGATCAAGAGTAAAGACGGCCTGGGGTGGTGGTGGGAGAGGCCCGGCGGTGGCATGCAGACCAGGCTGGTAGTAGAGGTATGGAGAAGGCGTCGCAGAAGGTGAAGTCAATGCAGTTGACGGGGTCAGGGGACTGGAGAGATTTGTTCTGGGAGACATGAAATCTTGCGCACTAGAAAGCGGACTCGAGGACACTGGGCTAGGACTGGGTGACGGTGATTCAGGAAAGAGATTGATGACGACGGGACCCGCGACGCGATCACTTATATGCTTTGACTCGCCTATGTTTGGCGTTCGTACAGGAGTGGAGAGTTCTTTGGCTTCTTTGACGGGGCTGACGCCAGGTGTAAGGGCATCCTTCCTCTGACGTGCACGGCTGGTGGAACAGCCCGAGTCAGATGGGTCGGAACTTCCGGGAGACGGAGACCTCGACTGCGGTATCTGAAATAAAGGCGGTCTGAGCGAATCAGAGGCGGACGGAATGTTTAATGCTTGCTGTAAAACCGATGCAGACCCAGGGAAGCTGGTCGTACCAACAACTGCGACCTCACGGGAAGACTTGCGGGGTACATGACGGACAGGCTTTGGAAAGAGCGCAGTACCATCCGATGGTGAATACGCATTGTTGGTGGGTATAGCAATGGAAGACTGGGGCTTGGATGGAGGGGCAGTCCTGGATTGTGTCAGAGCCGAGTAGCTCTGGGGAGACGCGTCTGGCGGTGCAACCAATGCGAGACCGAGGTTGTTCGGTGGATCGCCACCGGAGCCGGAGCGGCGAATGCCACACTCTGACCGATCCTGGACAGCTGGCTTCCAGCATGTGTCCATCTCTACGATAGCAAGACGCCTTCTGTCAGTGCCACCTTGGGAAGGGACACTAGTCCGACGATGAAGAGCACCGGTCGATGAGGGACCCGCAGCGGGAGGCGATGCGGTGCGTGGTACTACAGAAGGACTGGCAATTTCAGACCCGGAGAAAGCCTGCCATCCTTGTGCAGCGTCGGAAGACTGGTAGTAGGACAGGATGGCGTCTGTGTCTTGCTGGACTGTGTTAGGACGGTCAGTATCACTGGTCGACATGGTGTGGGATGTGCTACCTGGGCTCACGCGCACGGTCGAAGTGTGCATCTGTGCGACGGTCGATACAGTGACATTAGAAATTAAAGTGCACTGCTCATCAACGTTGTTTAACAGTAGCGACGACAAAAGGACAGCCAACGGCACCGCCTCAGTACCGCCCTGCGACCTGAAACACTTGTATCCAAAATAAAGCAGATCCCTCATGATCGGATCACTCTGCCCAGTGGCTCAGGCTGTCAGATCCTGTGACTGTGACTATGGTGTATCTGTCAGTATGTAGTACCTGTAAACGTGGTGGCGGTTGACTGACATCGCTGATCTGCCAGCCAAGCTCTTTTCCCGTCCAGAATGTTCCGACAGTCGTGTCACCCAACGTCCAGCTTTCCTCAACCCGATACCGGTGTACCTTTTCCAACACAATTCTCCGAGCGTTGGCGCCAACGCTGCGTCCGTAGAACGCTCGTCCATACCCACTCACGAAGTTCTGGAGCTTGTCCAGCGCGCCGAACGACTCTAGCATCTGCGCGACAAAGGGTAATAGGATCGGTGAGGTGTACACTCCTGCGGCACAAAGATGGACAGGTGATGCCACGGACTTGGATTGTGCTGGGTGCGGTGCTGAGTCCGATCCCAAAAAAAACTTTGGATGCCCTACAATTCATGGATGTATTCACGTTTCTGAATGTGCACATGCAAGTTTAACGGCACCCACCTTCGAGTATGACTTGGCGTAACATTTCTCGGTCAGTCGGATACTTGGCAACAGGTTTACAGTAATTCCAAGACTGACCCGCCCAATCATCGACTGTCATGGCGAGATGATGTGCTGTGATCGTGCATGCTACGGTACTGCCGAGTGACTTGACAGTTTCGACGGCTGCCCGAGTTGTTGCATGCTCGAGTACGATGCGCAGCTTAGGAAAGGCTCGATGAAGTTTCTTCAGGTGGGGAAGAAACTTTTCCTCTGCATTCAGTACGCAGATATTCTATGAGTCATTCAACGTTGCGATCGGTGACGATGACTACCTGCTTACTGAGGTAGGATCTGATGGAACTTCGCCGTGCAGATTGAGGACGAGATCACACTTTTCCATCTCCTCGAAGACAGGGTAGTACACTTCATATGATTCGATCCCACCATCCGAGTTGGTGGTGACGCCTCGGGGGTACGACTTGACACCAACGATGCCTGCATCTTTCGCCTTTCTCACCTCCTCGGGAGTGAGGTCTGGTGAGAGATAGAGGGTCATCAGATAGTCGACGTTACTGTCGATCGCCTGTAGTTGTTTTTTGTACTCTATTGCCATCTCTGTCTTAGTGATCGGCGGGGTGAGGTTGGGCTACGGATAGGCTAAGGTGGAGTTGAGGCCAGTGTCTCGACACACTGCTCACCATCACGTAGGCCAGATCGAAGCCTCCCTTTCGAACATGCGGCGTAACCAGCTTCGAGAGCTCTCCCTGTCTCAGATGGACATGAAAATCTGCGGGGGACTCTACGATCAATAGGTTATCAGTGGACATGGTAGTCCGGTACAAAGCACGATCACGTGATGCATGCCGAACAACGCGTTCGGTTTTCAACTTGTCCGCTCGTTAACTTACGTCCACGATCCGGCCATCGCGATGGTTGCAGCTGGCTCAATCACCGTCGTAGGTGAGTATACTCATTTCTGACCCGTTGCTCACTATCTCTTAACACCAAAAAGTCCGCGTAAGACCTCCAACTCCCTGGGAGGCGGCGCGCCTACCAGAACCATGCTACGACACGACCATCCGCTGCGACGGGACACTCGCCACACCCGGTAAATCAGTAACAACTTCAGCACCACTCCGCGATATCGTCCAGATAGTCGATGATCGCATTCTCACTTTCGATCCCGACCAACAGGACAAGGCACGTGCCTTCGTCGAGCGCGGCTTTGTGCCCCCAGGAACGAAGCGGTACAAGGACAAGAGGTTCATGTTTGACAGGGTGTTTGATGGGGAAGCACAACAGGAAGACGTGTATGCGGCTACCGCAAAGCCGCTCCTTACTGGCCTTTTAGAGGGCTACAACGCTACTGTATTTGCGTATGGCGTACGTTATTCAACTCCGTATAATTATGTGTCAGCGCTAATTGCTTCCCAGGCGACGGGGTGTGGAAAAACACACACCATTAGTGGGACAGAGATAGATCCTGGCGTAATCTATCTCACTATGGCCGATCTGTTTCAACGCATACAAGACCGCAAAGACGAGTGGAACACAGAAGTAGTCGTCACCTTCCTTGAGATCTATAACGAAGAAATTCGCGATCTCCTCGCCGACGTTACTCCTACTCCACGTGGTGGTCTCCAGATCCGAGAAGACAAATCCGTCAAGGTCGTTGGCCTTGTCGAGCTACGCCCTACCAGCGCTGAGGAGGTCAAACAGATCGTCCTCCAGGGCAACTCACGCCGAACACAGTCACCTACCCATGCCAACGAAACATCATCTCGTTCACACGCCGTTCTCCAAGTACATGTTACACAATCCCCGCGGACTGCCTCATTGACTGAGCAGCGAACAATGGCCACACTTTCCATTATCGACTTGGCCGGAAGTGAACGGGCCGCCGCGACCTCCAACATGGGCCAGCGGATGGTTGAAGGTGCCAACATTAACAAATCACTCCTTGCGCTTGGCAACTGTATTAACGCACTTTGCGAGAGTGGCGGCGCCATTCGGCATATCCCCTACCGCAATAGCAAGCTTACCCGTCTGCTTAAATTCTCCTTGGGTGGAAACTGCAAGACTGTCATGGTTGTTTGTGTGGCACCTACCTCGCAGCATTTTGACGACACCCACAACACACTTCTGTATGCCGAACGTGCCACGAAGATCAAAACCAAGGTGGTCACTCGCAATGTCGTCAATGTTGATCGACACGTCGGTCGATATGTCGAAGCCATTAATCGCCTGAACATCGAAGTTACTGAACTCAAGGCCAAACTTGCGGGAAAGATCAGTGCCGAAAATGATATTGCCAGACGCAAAAGAGCGGAAGCCAAGGCCGAAGTCGATCGCGCGAAGCAAGACATGCAGGCACGAATGGAGCAGACTCAGGCATCAATCATCGATGGAGCATCCTGCGCTGGCAAGATATCTGCCGCAGAGGAAAAACTGTTTGCCATCCGTGCCCGTATCACCCAGATCGACACATTGATGACCGAGTGCCCCTCGTCTTCACCCTTTCTCGATCTCGAGGCTGAACGGGCCCTCTTGCAGGCCCTCGCAGGCCCAGAAGAACAAGCAATCCAGCCACACTCTTATTTAATCACACGCACAGCTCGTGCACAAAATTCGCGCAACATTTTCGAAGCTACTCTTCGTGCAGCCAGTGAACGTCGCTCCGACAGGTTGGAAGAATCTGGCATCGAGAATGTCAAGGCAGATGCCAAATGGCGGGTGGCTGAAATGGACCGGATCCGGTCGGAAGCTGAAAGGGACGCACTCAAGGAATCCCTCCGTTCTCAAGCAGAGTCGGTTGTGACCCTGCTTGGAATGATTGGACGGTGTGCTGTCGTTCTCGGGGAGGCTTCACGTGCTTTGAAGACGGCGACAGAAGAAGGAAAAGAAGGGCTTCAGAATGCTGCGAAGGCCGTTGCAGCGTCGTTGAGCGCCGTGGCAGGGAAAAACGACGACACTCTGGCCGCTTTAATCGGACAGACAACAGCAATGTACCGTGACGTCGCTTGCGGTGGTGTGATCCTCAGCGATAGTGTTGCCGACCACACTCTACAAACATTTACTCGCGTCGCCTCCAGCTCAGCCTTGCATTCCGTTGCCAGGTCTTCAAGACGGTCCTCATATAACAATATCGCCTCACCACGAAAAACCCATAAAACCCCGCGCAAGTCGCTGCGTTCTAGCTTCGGCCAGTCGTACCGTCGAGTCTCTGATAAGGAAAAGAAAGTCGTCCAATGGAGGGACGAAGTAGGGAAAGGAGATCTGGATGATGCAGGCCAGAAAGAGAATCCACCCATACTCTCCGTCGTTCCAAGTGACAGTGCGGAGAGCATTGGCCGCAGCCACTCAGTTGCAGGCTCAGAGAGCGAGTGGGAGGACGAACGAACTGAAGATAGTTTCAACCTCAGTTTCGTCACCGCTTCTAACGCAGGGACGTCTTCTTTGCCTTCCTCCAGACTATCTTGGAGTCTACGGTCTAGCACTTGTAGGCGACCGAGGCCAAGTCGCCTAGACCCTGGGTTTCTCAAAACACAAGGCGCGACGTCACTTGGGTGTCTACAAGAAGCGGAGGAAAACACCTCTCCAGTCGAACGGGTACCACTGTTCTCTGAGAGAAGTATGAACCATTATGCGAGGAGCAACGATGGTGACACTTCCGTTCTGCATATCCCCAAGAAAGGCGAGCACAGTCCGTCCCGTCGCCTTCCCACATCTACCCCACGTCTCAGTGCATCCTCTGCCAAGGGTGCACGCAGGCGGTCAAATGTCGGTCCATTGCGCAACGAGAGAACACGTCGAAGGTCGAGCATGATCCCACAGCAGTCACTCGTTGCGAATGAAATTCCCGTGTCAAGCGGCCCTCGACGAGTGGAACTTGTCAATAAATCACCTGCGAAGCGACCGAAGAGGCCTTCGTTGCTGGGAAACGCGTCAAGGACCTTGAGGGTCAAGGGACCAAGCATGCACACCAGCGTGGCGACATTGACCATTCCGGGAGCGGATCCAAATTCCAGTATTTCAAGACCATCGTGGCGCTAATGTCACCTCGAGTTGTGATTGCCAGAGTTCCATCAATATTGACCCAAGAGCAGAGCTCTTACGTTGTACTCGGTGTATTTTTTGTTGTCGTCCACGCATGACTATCGTTTTTGTTTATACATACCCTCACGTCTCCCATTTTCCATCTGATAAACGGAACGAGGGGCCTGTGTTCAACAGCCTTCATCACTGCTATTCAATTGTTGTTGTCCTAGATCTATGCATGTGGTTGTTATGTATCGTCGCTCGCTATTAATGCGCAATCATTTTCGATGTAAACCGACACCACTGCTAGTGCTACTGTACTAAAATGTAATCCCGTAAATGCAGGGTGGTTTACCGGAAATGTACAAGGTCAAATTATACGTTTTACCTCGAAGAATGACTAGTCAATTTGTCAATATCGCGTATTAGGGAGGATATCGGGCTTGCCTTTAGATAATATACTTGCCACGCAACCACTGAAAAGAGGACCACGGCCTGCAGGACCGACCACCATTTGACACGGTCGTTTGTAGACTCGGCAGTGTCACGATGCCGTCTTTCGCGCACGACAATATATTCCTGTTCATCCTTTACAGCCAGGAGTCCAATTGCAAGCGAGCGGACTTCGCGCTCGACTGGTGCAACGATGTCCTCTATGGCAAAGAGTATGATCAGCAAGGGGCAGAGAAAAGAAGGGGAAACGGACCATCTTCCGAGATGTATATGATACCGTGGACATTGAAGCTATAGTAATCAGCTAGGGTGAGCTGGCGACCCTCAAGGGGAACGTGCATACCTGACTTCTTTGTCTGCCATTGTGCTCATCTGGTTGGAAAAGCAGTACTCATACCGACCGTCTTTTTCTGCCGTTATTGAGGTTGAGCCGGTGGATTGTCTAATATGCTTTGTCAAAATGGTTCCCTCCGGGTCTGTGAGCTGCAAAAGAGTGTATGAGCAATGCATAGATAGAAGACGGGAAAAACGTACCCAGAAGTCGATGTCAAGGTGACCACCTTCCCCGACTTGGTAGGTGACAGTCATCTAAGGGACGAATAATAAGAAAAGGCAAAGGGGGATGACATTGAAAGTACCTGGTCATTTTCATGAAGGTCTTCAAAGAAACACTCCTTTGTCGATGCGGGTATGTGAATCTTGTGGGCCCACACAAGAACAGGAAAGAGTGCGAGCAGCGAGATACAGAAGAGGGCAAATTGTCTTCGCGACATGAAGGAACAAGACGAGGATGATATTTCCGCTTTCGGACAATGTGAAGACCCCGGAGACAAGAAGATATTTTCTTTTGGGGTGCAAATCACCAAAAGAAAAAAAAGATCGTGATAATTTTATTCCTCTCTCCTCCTTCGCTAGCAGATCTCGCATTCGTCCACCTACGCCATGGCAGATTCGAACGATCCTCTCGCGCCAAAGGTGAGTTCTCGAGAACAATAGCATCCCAGTTCCTAGTCAGCCCAGTTCCCATCGAGGCAATCGCGCCACTCATTTCACGAGACCAACAATCTAACGCTGATCTGACATGGATTACAGCAGGACGAAGAGGCCGATGTTCATTTCGAACCAGTCATCAGGCTCACAGAGCAAGTAGAAGTAAAGACTCTTGAAGAAGACGAAGACGTCCTCTTCAAAATGTAAGCTTCCATCATTGATGGAACATTGTTGTTGACGCGATGCCTTGCAAAATACTAGGCGTGCAAAGCTGTTCAGATTCGACACAAGTGGTAACGAATGGAAAGAACGAGGTACCGGCGATGCCCGCCTGCTTCAGCACAGAGAGACGAAGAAGGTCCGTTTGGTCATGAGACGTGACAAGACCCTCAAGGTTTGCGCCAACCATCTCAGTGAATATTCTGTATCAATTCGCGCGCTCTACTTACTGACAACGCGCTCGAGTTACCTCCGATATGCGCCTCCAACCAAATATTGGCTCTGACAGGAGCTGGGTGTGGAAGGTCGCTGCTGATTATGCAGAGTCTCCTCCTACATCTGAGACCCTTGCAATTCGTTTTGCAAATTCAGATAGTAAGCCGGTTACGAGTTCACATAGGTGATCTTATCAAGCCTGTTTTGCAGACGCGAAACAGTTCAAGAATAAGTTTGAGGACGCTCAGATAATCAATGCGGGTGGTACGCTTCCAGAGGACAATGAGAAAGCAAAGGAAGAGGAAAATGTAGAGGAGCAGGCGGAGGAGCAGGCGGAGGAGGATGCTGAGAAGGCAAAAGAGGTTGCCTCGGAAGAAAAGAAAGAAGAGTGATTGTCGATCATATCAGCGATTCAGTCCGTGAAGGTCGTCTTACTGCGCCTTTTGCGGCATCCCATAGTCCTCATGAGCTTCACCTGTGATGGTACCTCATCTCACCGTTTGCTTTTCACTTTACCACCCGGAAGCTCCTGTTTTTCAGCTCACGATAAATAGACCACCCTCTTCCACATTTACCTACAGTTGAAATAGGGACGAACATTGCTCTAGTACATACAGACACCATCGTCGGAACGTTACACTTGCCGCTCTGCCGTAAGCTCTTCCTCGTTAGCCCACGCTGCCCAAAAAGCTGAGCCTTCCCCGCGTGACCAATACATGGCTGGCTGCTTTCCGAGCACAACCTCCTCGTTGACGAGCACATAACGGACGGTCTAGTGAACGTCAGCGTTAGGGCAATACAATCAATACCATAACCCATACCGATCCCCTTTGCAACATGTTATATCAAATAGAAAGTGAGAATGATGGTCTACCAACACTCACGGAACTTCGTACATCGGCTCTAATAACAGTGCTTCCTACAGTAATACGTTAGATCTAGAGGCGTCTAGTACACAAAAGCATCACAGAACTGACCATAATCCCTCTGAGGCCTCTTGCACCACCGCCTCTCTCGGACGCCTTGCGGCATATCTGGTCGAGGGCTGCGCTCGTAAAGCGTATTTCCACGCCTGAGTAGCCGAACAACGCAGTGTATTGTGAGACAAGGGAACCACGAACTTCAGTAAGGATCCGTCGTAGGTCAGGAGCTGTAAGTGACGAAAGTGTGGTTATAGAAGGTAGGCGTGATATGAATTCAGGGATGAAACTGTAGATGGGTGAGTAAAGGGAGTTTTGAAGCTGGAAGTGAGTTTACCCATATTTGACGAGATCTGTTGGGGCCAAGTCAGTGGAGCCAAAATTTAGAAAAGGAACTTACCCGAAGGTTCTACCAGATCGAGAATGTTGTGAGATGGCCTCCGATTTGGGGTGAAGAATGGCAAAACCCCCCCACTGTCTGCTTCGTCCTCTTGGGGCACCAAAGTGGCGGTAAACCCGATAGACTAACCCGTGTTAGCAAGATGTCTCACCAGTAGTCGACATAAAACTGGTCACATACGCCTTTTGTCATCCTCCGCTTTACCACGCTGTCTAGACCAACAAATGCACCGCTCAATATGAACAAAACGTTGGACGTGTCGATATTATAAGTGTCTGGTCTTGCTGCGCACGAATCAGTGGGTAAATGAATGAAGATGAAGACAAAATACGACTCACGTGGAACTTGGTTCTGTCCTCTTGTCCCAGGTCTCGACCGGCCTTCTCCTGCTGCGCTCGGAGGAGGCTCAAGTCCAGATGATTTGCCCTGAACAGTGACCACGGACCCTTCCATCATGCGTAATAAAGCTTGCTGAACACCTTCCCCGCCGACGTCGCGGGAGCCTTCCATCGTACTACCTGCTCTGCGAGCAATTTTGTCGATTTCGTCAATATAAACTATGCCAGTGCTGTGTTAACGCGTGAGATATACGACAAGATCGGGGCGGTCTGATTGTACCTGGCTCGAGCAGGATCCCAGTTGGCTGCTTGTAGCTGCATAAAATGAGAAAGTAGGCTGGTCTTTGATAAATAACAAAACATACCAGTCGCTGGATTGCCATTTCTACGTCTTCTCCTACATCTGAGGCGAAGTTAGCAGAAAACCAAAACCTGGTGTCAGTAACTTGTAAACTAACATCCCGCCTGGAATAATCATTCTCAGGATGGCACAAGTGCATGGAGCTCAACACGGACCTGTGTAAATGATGTTGCGTCACTAACAGAGAATGGGACATCGAGTACTCTTGCTAGTGTACGTGCCAGAAGCGTCTTGCCTAATCGTTATAATTAATACGTTGCATAGCTACCATATGGAGGTCGTACCCGATCCTGTTGGTCCTCTGTGATATTGACTCAGCAACCCTCGTTTCACTTTGGACATTCGTTTCCTTTACATTACCAAGACATTGCTCTTTTCGAACAAAGGAGATGCATGCCGATGTTGCAGCGGCAAATGGGGCGGGGTAAGGCGTTGGGGATGTGGATGTATCTGCGCTGGCGTGACACCCAAACGCACTATCACGCTATTTAAGGTTATACATACTGTGTGCCCTTGTTAGTACTCACCATCTGAAGGGTTGATCCAGCCCTGTGCGTCTGGTTGATCCTCGGAAGCAGCGAGATTAGCGCGTACTCGATTGTAATGGTTGAACACACTGCGGGCCCAATTAATCTGGCGGCTACCAATATCAAGCAGGTACACGCACGCAACGGACAGGACTTTTTTGGCATTCTCTTGTCCGATCACGAACTCGTCGAGGTATTTCACGAGCTGTACCATGAACAGTGAGCAATCCCTCCCTGCAGAGCCAGATAATAAGCAAGAAACACCTGTCTCGGAGTTGCGAGGCCAGCTGAGCGCACGATGGGGTGGTCATCCAGTTCCTCTCGTGGAACATAGTCATATGACTGTGCCTGTGTACGGATACGACGTGCGAGGGATTGAAATAAACGAGCACGTCGAGCTAATTGACTTGTGGATATCATCAAGATGTGGTGTGAACACAGTATTTAGTAAGCGACACCCATTGTCAAGTACTGCCACCGCTGTCCTTCTCCACCAAATAGTATGGCTCGTCACCATTCACCCTCACATCACGGCTCGCATACCCCAGATGACTATATGGTATCCCCGCCAAGTCGTACTGGTGACCACGACCGCGATGACCGCTCAAGGCTCCGGTACATTGAGACCAGAGACGCAGACGATCATTCAAGGCGTAGAAAGGATCGGACCACAGATGGCTATGGAGAAAGCGACCATAGGGAAAAGAAGTGAGTCCCCCAGCACTGTCACCTCACCCACTTGCTCAGCGCAGCACCACCCAGACGAAAGCGCGACAAGTCAGAAGAACGGAGAGCCAGAAAGGCAGAAAAGAAACGAATAAGGGAAGAGGAAGAAGTCCGTCGTGTCGCAGAACTTAGCGTTTACAGTGCAACGGACAATCCCTTTCACGATGTCCATCTTGGTCAACAATTCCGTTGGCACAAAAAAGCTGAGAAAGAAAGGAAGCAGGGATTGTCCTTTGCAGAAGCACAGCGTAGGGATGCTGTCCGGAAACAGGAGGCGAAAGAGGAATTAGAGCGGTTGAATAGAAGAAGAGCTGCCAGAGAAGTGGAGCAGAGGTTACGAGAGGAGGAAGAAATCAAGATGCAGAGGTTGGCTGAATCCGCTCAGATGTCGGAGTGGATAGCCAAGGATGGCGAGTTTCAACTTCAGCAGGAACGTGCCCGTGCAGCAATTCGCATAAAAGAAAAAAGAGCAAAGGCCATCGATTTTCTCGCACTCAATCTACGCTATGTCCACCTTGTGAAAGATGAGGAAGACGTCGACCCAGGGCTTGAAATCGATCTCGATGAACCTTACAATATTTTTGACGTACGTCGATTTTTGCTCTCTCGGACGCGGGTTGTTAGCGCTAGGCTCACCCGAACCACAGAATTTGTCACCGGACCAAGTGGAGGAACTCCACGATGACATCGAACGGTATCTTTCACTTGAAGATACGGATATCAACATCGACTTTTGGACTGTACGTCAAGATGCACTTTACTTCTTCACCATTGACTAGCTTCTTTCCTCAGAACATGATGGTCGTATGCAAGGATCGTCTAGAGAGAAACAAAGATAATCAACGCATGGGTGAAGCCGCTGCCGCCGTAGAGACCGACATCAATCTGCTTCTTTCTGGAAAGAGCTATGAACATCTTGCCGCGTTGCAGAAACAAATTCAAACCAAGCTTGCCAGCGGGGAACCTGTTGACACAGATTATTGGGAAAATCTGTTGAAGAAGTTGCTTGTCTGGAAAGCCAAGGTACGTTCCTTCGAGACTTCATACCAGGGATTTGCCGTTTACAAGGCTTCCAGGCTAAGCTCAAGAGTTTGCACGAAGTTGTTGTTCGCAATCGACTAGAACAGCTCCGAAAACGCCAACGAGACGAAGCGTTGCAGGCACAGGAAGAGCTATTGGCCGATGTCGCTCAGTCAGTCGTACGTGGCGCGGCGGACACTCGTGTTGTACCTGCCATTGCTCAAGACGAGCCCGAGCTTTCTGCGGAACGCATCGAGCCCTATGACCGTTCCATGAGTCCGGCCCTGATTGATATTACCAAGCTTCGATCCGAAGAACGAGAGTTCAATATTGTCTCCGAAAAGGACGAAATCCAGACACTGGCGAGTCATCACACCAAGGTTTTCAGTTTTTTTTCTAAGTCCTTCCGTTCAGCTGGAGCAACGCCGCACAGTTGCTGCCTCGCGTTATGTGCCAAAAGCTACACTGGCTGTTCCACAGATAGAAATGCCCGAAATTGCGAGTGGTGTCGATGTCGTCTCTGAGGCCCTATACAGAGCGGAAGCAGAGAGAGAACTTGACGAGGAAGAGGAATTATTCAATCTCGAGGAGGATATTGCGCAATCCACATCTTACAACTGGGAAGATAAATACCGCCCGCGGAAACCACGATATTTCAACCGTGTGCATACTGGATATGAATGGAACAAGTATAATCAGACCCACTACGAGTACGTTTTTTATATATTTTTATGGCATCACCACTACATTGACTCTCCGTTTCTTAGTGTGGATAACCCTCCACCGAAAGTTGTCCAAGGCTACAAGGCATGTACCTCTTCACAGACGAAATTCTACCTTTAATGACCCTCTCAAGTTTAACATCTTTTATCCGGACCTTATCGACAAATCGAAGGCGCCTACCTATAAGATCGTGAAAGAACCGGGGAATGAGGATACGGTACTACTGTACTTCAGTTCAGGACCGCCTTACGAAGACATTGCGTTCAGAATTGTGAACCGGGAATGGGAATTTTCTCATAAACGGTGAGGGAGGACATGAATTTCGTTGATCGCAACGCTCATTCTCTGCTAGTGGTTTCCGAAGTAGCTTTGATAGAGGATGTCTGTCTCTTTGGTTCAATTTCCGTCGTAATGTGAGCATCCCTTGTAACTTTTGCTGTCCTGCAATACTCAATAACCCCAGTTCTACCGCAAGTAAATTTTAATGACCCTTGTAATGTCTAGGAGCAGGTACCACTTCTAGGTTTCTTCACAATGTAATGTTGTTTTTTGTTGCGCTATCGCGCTGCTGACATTGTCAAATGAAACATTGATGACCATAATGCACCAAGCGTTGGTTCGTCGTCGTCAAGCTCGCCAATGGCAATTGGCGAAAATGGCCGGCTTCGCCTATCTATGTAGGTATCAAAGGGGCCAAAGCAACTAAAGGCATGGTACATTTCTCCCTCCATTTCCACCTTGTCGACGGTTACCACACTTCCCTTTTTCTGCACTTTTTCGATTGATGTCCACAGCGAGTTTCTTTGTTGTGGCAACTCGCCCCACTCCCATTGTCTAAAAGACCTCTTAAACGCCACAGTGGTCAAAGCACGGATCGAGGTCGCGGAACTCTGTATACGACGTCAAGCGGATGGTAATTCCAGGATGCGCAGAAGTACAAAGACTCGGGGAATTCCCCCCTTCTTAACATCCTATCTAGCATTCTCTACCTCCCACTGTCATCCTCATGATCCCCCCACTGCTGCCTTTGACAATTACCAAGGATACGGGTCCTTTGGGTCCCGTTCTCGAACCTCTGAAAGAGTGTTTCGATATACACTTGGCTCGCTCACTAGTCTCTTCTATATCTGCTGCGCGGAGCTCGTCGGTCGCGCATCGCTCTTCAATCATTGGCACATCTGTGAATGACCGGCCCTCCCTTTTGTCACATTCCAATCGCACAATGCACGTTGGCCGCATGGCAGTGGGTCGCCACGACATAGACGCATGGACCCAAGGACGGAAAACGCATGACACCGAGCTCGATGCTGTAGAGACTTCATTCTCTCTTGACTCTAACGGCATTGCAGGCGACTATTTCCCCGTTGACGTGGCGAGGAGTAACTTCGCTCCAATGGAGCTTCAAAGTGAATCACGGTTCGTACAGCGGCTTCCCAGTACTGGGTGGCTCCCGGCGGACACTGCTGTCCGCCCTCACGACTGGGTGTCCTTCGTCGCACCGGGATTTGGCCTCTCTGCTGTTCAACCCGACGTCTCCATTGGTTACCTTTCGCGTGAAGGCCTTTCTGAGGGTAGACGCTGTGTTGGCCAGATTATTGTTCGCTGTGGAGTTATCAATGTCTCAGGAATGCCACCGATCGCATCCGCCGTTGTAGGACGTGGACATGACTCTGTCGCCCGTCTTGCCAGCACCTCTGCGACCTCTAGTATAATTGCAGAGCTGCACTCTGGCGAGAACGAAGAGCTTTTAACTACAGCTTTGGCCAACTGGACTTCTGATTGGACGCATACCCTTGTCATTCAACCGTTTCTCCAAGGAAACTTCCGTTTCCAGTACGTCTTCCTAGTTCTAACTATTCAAGGCTGACTTTGATGGTTCAGATATAAGGGACTGCCGAGTAGTGCCTCCACTTCAGTTGCTTTACGAATCCGCCGAATTCTCAATGCCGTGGAAAGCCCCGTGCAAGTCGCTATCCACGCTTTATGGCTTATCGGCACACTCACGGGGGATGGGGCACATGACAATGCACCCTTTCTATCCGTGCCCATCTTCCGATATCTCCATAACAATGGAACTTTTGTTGCTGAAGACTTCATGTTTCACGCATTTGTCATTTGTGCCATGATTGGCGACAAAAGTGTCAATGACGCCACACTTACCACAAGTACTTGGTTGGTCTTTTCCTGTAATACATGCGTGCATCGCTGACCAGCTGGTACAGGAGCCGCTTGACCGGTATCCCTCAGGTTATCCTCAATGCGACGGAGAAATATGCTCTGGGCTGTCTCAAATGGAACATACTGATGACCCGGACGCAATGGCATGATACTATTATCTATCTCCGATCCTGCATCAAGATGGGCTCGGCCTTTGATCCCTTTGCATACGACGCCACCTCGCCTTCCGGTATAATGGCTTGTTACCTCAATGAGCTGATTGACATCAGCTATGAGGACAAGATTTACATGTCTCAGAAAGGGGTAGCTGCAGAGCTGCTTGCGCCACAGCCAGACCAGGATCTCATCCATTGGGGTGTCTTCAACACTGCAGAATGGTGCCCCAAGGATGATCCTGTAATAAATCAGAAGCCACGAAGTATCTGTATAGCCCCTGGAGCAGACCAAAAGTCAAGCACACCTAAGGTTGGGACAACAGCAAAGGATTTACTTGACTCGATTCTCGGGTCCAGTAATATCCTTGACCTTGCCCACCTCGCACAACCAGCAGGCACATCCTTCTGTGGTTCATTTGGCATCGTTGGAGCTCGCCTCGCTCACACCATCAGCATTGCCCGTCACGGTGCTTGCCAAAGTGCTTCATGGGTTCCTTCACGCGGCTAGTAGTGGCAGTTCGCCACTGACCAACAGCCCATTCCATCCAGTACCGGCGCCTTGAGTCTTGTCCAACAGGACAAGGCAGGGGTTTCAATCTCTCTGGTATATCGGAGTCGGAGAAAATGAACCAGCCTGTTGGAACAAGCAAGTTGTCCATCTTCGAAACTGCTTGCGACTCTCATCGTGCACGCCGAGTGAATCTTTGGCACCCTGGCCGGTTAGGCAGTCATTAACTATGTCGTTATCTCGAATTACGTCTGCATGTTTAGAATATACCCAGTTGTATACACTAGCACTAGTTCGGACAACCGTTGAGTTTCATCATTCGATGTTGCTGTTGCCACCACTCCGAGTCAATCCAGCTGAGCTTAGTCAGAAGATCGCAGTGGCGAGTGGACGTTCACTCGTTCACTCATCTCGACGACATCTTCCGCTGAGTTCAGCTGCTTTCGCTCGTACAATCGGCTAATACATATGTCCGACGTAACTACCCTTGCTTCGAAGATGGATATTGACGATGCTGCCATCGATGAAGGTCTATATTCTCGCCAGCTGTGAGCATCCTAAATTATCGCCATCCATCGTGTTGCTTAACATCTGCTTATAACAAGATACGTACTTGGCCATGAAGGTAGAGAGTCCTAGATCGCCCTTGCGTTACTAGACATACTGACTCCACTGCCAAAGCTATGAAGAAGATGGCCACCTCAAATGTACTCATCGTCGGACTCCAGGGCTTGGGTGCCGAGATCGGTATGGCACAAACCCCTCGCGAGAAGCCCGTGCTGACATTCACGACGCATATACTCAAGCTAAGAATGTATGTTTGGCCGGTGTCAAGTCAGTGACATTGTTCGACCCAGAACCTGTGTCACTCCAAGATCTGAGCACGCAAGTGGGTGTATGCGTCTATGCATGGACGGTATTAATCACATAGTTTCTATCAGTACTTTCTTCGTGAAAACGACATAGGAAAACCACGCGCTGCAGCCATGCTTCCTCGTATCTCTGAGCTCAACGCCTACGTACCAGTGCGTGATCTGGGAGGAAAGACGGGTCAAGAAATAACAATAGACCTTATCCAACCATTCCAAGTATGCAAATCCTTGCTTGTTATTGCGCGAGTTCCAACGACCCTTAGGCTATTGTTCTTTGCAACGCAACTTACAAGAAACAACTAGAGGTCAATGACTGGACGCATCAACATGGTGTTCACTTTATTGCTGCAGAAACAAGAGGTCTTTTCGGGTAAATTCTGACTAAGATGCCATCCATTCACAAATCTGACAAATAGTTGAAGCTCCGTGTTCAACGACTTCGGACCCAAGTTCACCTGTGTAGATCCCTCTGGCGAGCAACCGTTGACCGGGATGCTCGTGTCAGTGGCTAAGGTGACATTCACTGCTTTATCTGTACCATTCTGTCGCAAATCTGACCAAAATTTAGGACGAGGAAGGTTTGGTAACTTGTCTTGACGAGGCACGTCACGGCCTTGAGGACGGCGATTTTGTGACATTTACAGAAGTACAAGGCATGGAGGAGTTGAACGGTTGCAAGCCTCGGAAAGTGTCTGTGAAGGGACCCTATACGTTTTCGATTGGCGATACCTCTTCCTTTGGTGACTACATTCGAGGTGGTATTTTCAACCAGGTCAAGATGCCCAAGATTCTTGAGTTCGTGAGTCTAGTATCTCCTCTCACGCAGGATGGATTCAAACCTCCAGGACAGAAATCCTTGCGAGAATCAATAATTGCACCCGATTTCTTCATCACAGACTTTGCCAAGTTTGAACGTCCCCCCACACTTCATGTCGGTTTCCAAGCTCTTTCAGAATACAGAGAGCAGTACGGTCGTCTTCCCCGCCCACGGAGTGTCGAAGATGCGAAGCTATTCGTTGCGCTTGCGAAGAAGTTGGATAGTAATGCTGAGGAAAAGATTCTTCAGGAGCTCGCATACCAGGCTATGGGTGATATCTCTCCTATCACAGCCGTGATTGGCGGCTTTGTAGCCCAGGAGGTTCTTAAAGCGTGTTCCTCCAAGTTTCACCCCATGGTTCAGCATCTTTACTTTGACTCACTCGAATCGTTACCTTCGGTTCTTCCTACCGAGGACGACTGTAGACCCATTGGCAGCCGGTACGATGGACAAATAGTTGTCTTTGGGAAAGCATTCCAGGACAAAATCGCAAATCATCGTCAATTCCTTGTTGGTGCCGGGGCCATTGGATGTGAGATGTTGAAGAATTGGAGCATGATGGGTCTCGCAACCGGGCCTCACGCAACGATCGATGTTACCGACCTTGATACTATCGAGAAGAGTAACTTAAACAGACAGTTCCTTTTCCGCGCGAAAGACCTCGGGAAATTCAAGTCTGAAGTCGCTGCTGCTGCTGTTGCGGATATGAACCCTGCGCTTAAGGGCCACATACAATGCAAACAAGAACCGGTTGGACAAGCAACGGAGAGTAAGCACCTGCAAGTTCCCCATACTATATTCCGTGTCGTTGACCGGGGTTGGTAGATGTGTTTGATGATAAGTTCTTTTCATCACTCGACGGCGTCACCAATGCATTAGACAACGTCGCAGCACGTAAGAAGACGTTTCTGCGAACATCCACTCCTTTTTGACGTTGATTACAGGTGTGTATATGGACCAGCGATGTATCTTGTACGAAAAACCCTTACTAGAGTCCGGGACTATGGGCACGAAAGGCAACGTCCAGGTCGTCATTCCCCATCTGACGGAATCATATTCTTCATCGCAAGACCCACCAGAGAAACAAGCGTTATCTTGTACTGTCAAAAATTTCCCTAATGCGATCACTCACACCATAGAGTGGAGCAGACAAGAGTTTGATGCCATGTTTGTCAAGCCTGTGGAGTCTGTCAACCAATATCTTTCAGAGCCCAACTACCTGGAAAATTCTCTCAAGTACTCTGGTCAGCAACATGATCATGTCGAGCAGATAGTTTCGTACTTGGTGACCAACAAGCCATTGACCTTCGAGGAATGCATTGTCTGGGCTCGCCTCCAATTCGAGGAGAAGTTCAACAACGCCATTCGACAGCTGCTGCATAGCTTACCCAAGGATCATTTGACAAACACAGGACAACCATTCTGGAGTGGCCCTAAACGAGCCCCTGATCCGCTTGTCTTCAACTCGGGAGAGGTAAGTCCAGGGACGATGGATTTCGAGAAGTAATTAACGTGTGTAATCTAGCCAACTCATTTAGCTTTCATCATCGCCGCTGCAAATCTCCATGCGTACAACTATGGACTTAGGGGTGAAAGCGATCCTCTGATCTTTAAGAAGGTTGCGGACTCGGTTATAGTTCCCGAGTTCTCTCCAAGGAGTGGAGTGAGGATCCAGATCAATGAGAATGACCCCGTCAATCAAGACTCATCTGGTGGGATCAACGAGTCCATGCAAGCCACCTTGTCACTGACGTCAAACTTAGATCCGGATGATATAAGTGGACTGGTCAAGAAGTTGCCTCCTCCGTCCTCCCTCGCGGGATATCGTCTTACACCGGTCGAGTTCGAGAAAGATGACGACACAAATCATCACATAGACTTTATCACTGCCGCTTCTAATCTGCGCGCCATGAACTATAACATTCCCATCGCTGATCGCCACACGACAAAACAGATTGCCGGAAAGATCATCCCCGCCATTGCTACAACTACTGCCCTTGTCGTTGGATTGGTGTGCTTAGAGTTGTATAAAGCACGTGCTTCCCGTATTTTTGATGGAATCGTTTACTCATATCGCACTCGAACTAGATCATTGATGGCAAGAACAAACTTGAGGAATACAAGAATGGATTTGTGAACCTCGCGCTGCCTTTCTTCGGTTTCTCAGAGCCTATTGCAGCCACCAAGAAGAAGTTTGGTGACACAGAATGGACATTGTGGGATCGCCTGGAGTTCAAGGACGATCCCACTCTGAAGGAGTTTGTCGCATGGTTCAAGGACGACCACAATCTCGATGTCAGCATGGTCAGCCAGGGTGTCAGCATGTTATGGAGTTCCTTTACAGAAAGGAAGAAGGTTCGTGACCATTCTGCAGGAGTTCGCAACTAACCCACTTGACGCCTCCCCAGAGCGCGGAAAGATTGCCAATGAAATTTTCTAGGCTAGTGGAACATGTGAGCAAGAAGCCTATCCCACCACATGTCAAGCATCTACTGGTCGAAGTCATGCTGATGGACGAAGAAGGCGAGGACGTTGAGGTAAGCCACCATGCTTGTGCCATCAGGTTTTGGTTTACTCTCCCGGCAGGTACCATTTGTGTTGGTACGTATTTGATGGAGAGGCAAGAGACGTACGACCGCATATACTGTACTGTAATAGAATGAGAAGTATGCAATGAGTCGGTCATTAGCTAGAGTTATAACTGCAGACCAAGTTGGTACTCAGGAGCTCACAGGATGCGGGAGAGGAAGAACATGTTTCAAGGATCGAGAAGTTCAAGTACTAAGTACCGTACCGTAGATCTCGTTCCTGGAGGTATATAACTACTTACCCATGAAGACGCACGGGGAACAAGTGAGAAAGTGAAGCTGCACTATTCGAAAGCAATCACGATCCCGAGGATGAGCGGGCTGCGAAAAGGTGCGGCGAAGAGCCGAAATCGACTAGCAGCAGATGAATGAAAATGGTGGAAAAAAGAGCTAAATATTTTTGAGTGTCAATTTTCTGCATGTTTTTGGGTTTTCGTAAGGCGTGTTCAGAAGGAAAACCGTAGCAAGAAACAGCGGATACGAAGGGCACGAAACTAAGTCGTCAAAAGGATGATTAGGTTAGCGGCGTGAGGGTACTGAAGGAGAATTCGATACATCGGCGATGAAAGTAGTGAACCAGAGGGCCGTGAATGTTCAATCCATGAACAACAATAGGAACAGGGAGATAGTCCGAGGATATCAACCTTCCTCCGAGCGACGGCTGGGTCAGTCCGAGTGGGTGGCGACCTGCATAAATAGCATTGACGCGGTCCGGGATGTCGAAAGATGATGAAACAAGCGGATGGTCCCCGAGACGGGATGGATATGTCTTGATAACGGGGGAACTTGGAGGCCATATAAGACAATGCTAGAGACGAAGTCCAGTATTCACAAGCCCAAAAGCGAACGGGCGGCATGAGTTAGGGAGCGAAAATTAGGGCACCGTGTGCGACAACGGATGCAACATTTATGGTGGAGGAGCTGAAACGAGACGAAATCTATTTGCGAAGATTGACCGCCTTTAGTTGGAAACTGAGCGGGATCTTCAGGCTCGTATCCAGGTTGATCGATAATTCAACGGGAGAGGTTGAGGAAGTGACTGTCTAGATGTAAGATAACCATACTGGTGCAGTGGATTCCAGGATGCAGTCGGGTGAGGGCGGCAGCCAGTTCCATCGGATGACGAGCGAACGTCGCTGCACGCATAATCAAAACCTCCCAGAGAGTATCCGCGGACATGATCAGGGCCAGCGTAGTAGTCGGAAGTGCATACGGGGTAAGGATGCTGTACAGTGGAAGGACAGTTCATAGGGGCCCAATATGCACACCGTGGGATGGGAAGTGTATTCACCATGTAATCACCCTCTGAATGGTACCCAATTGAAGCGTACGGTGGGCCAGCGGTGGGCCATGGATGATACATGGTGGAAATTGTACCAACGTAGTGTGGAGCAAGAGAGGGTTGAACCGGCAAGTACATTGGGACAGTACGACCGCTTGGACGGCAAATTGGCTCATCACCAGCAGGACTCCACTTTGCAGGAGGTGGTAAACTGGCACCACCCTGGAAAGGATGATGCACAGAAGTACCGTTTTGGGAGGAATTATGAGGCTCAGAGCCATGACCACCGGAAGATCCACCGTTACTAACTCGGCGCTTGGGCAGATACTCTTCTCTGAGAGGACCATCCTCGTCCAAATCGATGTCGAGGGTCTCCGGTTCTTGTGGAAGAGCGGATGGCCCAAACTTGTCCCTGAGCCTTTGCTCGACACCAAGAAATACTGGTTCACTCATAGAATGACCTAAGGGTGCCTCCATGATTTCTTGGATAGTTTTTCGGATGATCCCATTAGGGTTGGACGCCGGACGCGCGATGGGTTGAGGGTAAGTGGTGGTGGACAGGGAATGGTGGTAAGAAAGTAGATGGCGGAGCCACTGGGACCAGGCAGCCGGAGAAATCGAAAGATCGTACGAAAGGATGTCCAGGGCAAAATACTCTAGTTTGTTAAGTAAGTGCACGGAGACATTGGAGATTGTGTGCCTGTGAACAATATTAGTGAGCAAGGAGAATGCATTATTTTAAGCCCAGTGCTGACCAAGTCTTGTTGGAAAATGTATGATCGTCCAGCCACTTATTTGCCAACATGCATCCTAAAACAATCAGCCTGAATGTGGCAATACCCTCGAGGGATTCGCCTTCCAGAACGTCGCGCGTATCACTGAGTAGCTCAACCCTGAAACGCCGCTCCTTGACATGTTCTGGACCTAACCCTGGCGCACCAAGGTAGACAGGCAACCGCGCGATGTACCACAATGCTAGCAACATTCCTGATGGCTGCAGGAGTGTTGACATCAAGAGGGAGTGTACTCGAGCAGTGAGGTACAGCGGCACAGGTTGACGAAGCTGCGGCGCATTAGGAAGCCTGATGACAGTGGTCAATACATCATTGTGTGAGCGGATAATAGAACTCACGTGTAAGGGGCGATCGTCTGGGGTAGGACTAGCACGTTCGTGCACACTTTCCACACATACGTAACAAGCCATTCAGCCATGGGCTCAGCAAGTTGCTTGTGAAGTAGACTCGCGGTTGGGGGGGGTCCATTCACGGCGACAACCGACTCCTTCACTTCAACGTGTGGATAAGGGTGATGGTGACAAAACTGAGTGTCATAGTTGACTGAAATGGGTAGCTGCAGTTGCTGCGATTTAGAGGGTACGAAGGGGTCGTGGAGGACTGTGGCATCAGATGCAGCCACTGCTCGATCGACATAATCTCCAAAAGGCGTGACTGGTTCGATGGGGCTCGAACCTATATCACCATCCATCGTTTCGGGTGAGTCGTCTTCCAGAATTGGTGCGAATAGGCCACCGTCATCGTCGAAATACAAATCTGCAGCATGAGGCCACGCATGCACACTGGGAACACCTCCAATCAATTCCGGCTGCAAAGGAGAAGAACAGGACCCAAGGTCGCCGGATGAAGTGTGCTGGGTATGCTCCGGACGAATGGGTTGGTCACAGACGAAAGCGTTGCGTGGAGGCATTTCCAAACCACAAACCGGCGACGTCTTTAGGGGCGGAATACACGTTTGCACGTGAGCTCCTTTAATGGCGGGCGCGTCAACCGCGCCAGCCAACCCTCTAGAAAAACCCTGAAGAACCCCTACTGGGGCCGCAGACCCAGTGCCAGTCTCCCAGACGTGACGAGTCTTTGCAGTTCTCCGCGAAGGAAGGGAGCTAACCCATGGATCACGAGCGCCGAAAGAGGGAGGCGGACCTGTTGGAGACAAGGGAAGGGTGGGCTTCAGAAGGTGAAAGACGGAAGACTGAGGAATCGTGAAGTCTCCAGGCTTGTTACGCTTGTGAACAGGGTGTGCGGTAGGGACAGGAGGGACTGGGACTGGCATTTGCAGGTGGAGAAGGAGAGACTCGACTGCCGGGTGCGGAAGCACAGGGGCAGACCGATATCTGGAGTAAATAAGCCCGACTCTTTTATCACAGAGCAAAGGCGGTGAAAGTCGTAAGATGAGTCGTTAAAAATTGAGGGAGGCGGGTACTAGAATAGGAGGAAATGGGAGAAGCGATTGCGGTAGGCGAGTGGCTAACGCGCAGCAAAGGCGTGCCTTTTAGTGTGCTCCGAAGGGATGAGGGAGGCCTGGGGAGTGGGGGTGGGCACTGCGAGATGCCGTGTACCGCGGTGGGAGGGGAGAGTCGACGTTGCCAGCGATGGGCTCGTCCAATCTTCTTCGTCGATCCCAACGACGCCGACGCTGTCGCAGACGATGAGCCGAACCAGAAGAGAGACTCGCGAGTTGTTGGCAACTGCGAAGTCGATCCACAGCCAAAACGGACCTTCCCAACCTTTTACCGAATTTTTTAGTTATATACCCTCTCTAAGTAATTACAATTATATAATCAATTCCCACGATACAGCCATTGCCGAACTGACGACGACGAACGACGACCAACCCATGTGACTGCTCAGCTTGTTTGTCAGACTCTTTCCCACAAACGAGCCCCAATTAGAGTACTGGGGTCAGGTACCAGGTTCTTAGGCTGCTCTTGGTCATCTATCAAGATCATATATTATCGATATCAGATCAGATTGCATTCCTGTCCGCGTCCCACGTGTGTAGTCGGACAACACCAACCCACTGTCAATGACTGAGTCAGCCCGTCCGCTCCCGCACGGAACCAATTAACTTGTTTACGTTTGTTTTCTGTTGTTGAATCCACAAGCCTTTGACAAACAACCTTCCCCTTGCCGTAATCCCTACTAACGTTGCCACCATGAGTTTGGTATTCGCACCTCCTCCAGCAGGTGACATCCAGGACAGCTCCGCCAGTATACAGCAACTTGGCCTGGATTCAATCACTCTTGGTCAACTCAGGGCTATGGTCACATCTGCACCGAAGCCCAAGGCAGGCTAATTCTATCTAGTCCAGCCATCTATTGTTGATCATCCGCGTGTCTTTCACAGCAATCATTCTATGATTTTCGCTACGATGATGAAGACACGGTAATGAACGAAATCGACGAGTTCTACTCGTACGTAGAAATGCCGCAGGTCGCGGAAAATCTGAGAGCTTGGCAAGGTTCATTTCCTGGAAGTACGTTGCCTCGATAACCACTGCGCTCCATGTGATTACGTCTTATCCAGATTGGACAAGTCCAGAAACTACCGACGCACAAAGAAAAACGCACGTCGAATTGCTCTTAGAAAGCCTCGAGCACCGTGACGCCGAAATCCGGTTCACGAATGCTCGTCGCCTCTTTTACGTACTTCAAGGTCTGTTTATTTCAAACCCCTGGTCGGAAATCTCATCTGTGTCCCACCCTAAACAGGCACGTTCGCAGAAACGACCTCTCCAGAACACCAACTCCACTGGATCTACGAAAACTGCAAGGTGGTCCGCAGTGCGAATGGCCTGAATACGATCGTGGAGTCTATGAAGATCGCCAGCCAAAAGCATGATTTACTCTGGTATGGCTTTCAACTCGTGTTTTCATAACCGTTTCATAGAAGCGTACCAGCTCGCTTTCAGATGCAGATGCGGCTCACGTCCAGATCACTCCTGCAGAGAAGGCCGATTTCTTGGAGGAGTTCACTACCGAAATATCAGTCTACCTTGGCATGATGTACCATTTAATTGAAGTATTCAAGGGACGGGACGATTTTGCGGATGAACTCAGTGAGGACGCACCCAGTCCCGTTGACTTCAACGCTAAGTGCGATTCCCAGTGAGCATGGATCCTCCTTTGCCCATCTATCTCTTCAATGTGGTATCCGGTCTCAAGGACAAGAGCGCGAAGGGTTATCCGATCAAGAAGGTGCGTTTCCCCCGTTGCAAGTTTGCCAGACACACACTCTCACCGTCCATAGCTTCTTCTCGTCCTGTGGAAAACATTCCTCGCATGTTGTGGAGGGATCAGAGAGTTGGGGCGCGTGAAAAAGCTCGCACGGGAACTTGCCTCACTGCCGCCCGTGCCCAATGAAGGTGAATTCATTTTAGTCAAAGTAGCATCAGCTGATTTCACCTTCTTTCTAGCCGTAGCCATAAAATGCACGCCGTTTGACCTTGAAGCATTCCATCAAGAGACTTCTGTCAAATACCCAACCTTTACACCTCCACCAGTTTCTACCATCCGCTTAGCGGAAACTGCTCAAGGAAAATCCCCTCTATCATTCCCCGCGGTGAAATTGGCACAGGCGTATTCGCCAATTCCAGTTCGACATCACTATCACCATGATGACCTGGAACGTCAATCATCGATACCAGGTAGCTTGAGTCAGGCATTTCAACAGCAGTCCCAAAATACAGGATTTCGCCCCAACCCACAGCCTGCAACGCCTGCACCTTCGCCACCACCGTCCCCGAAGCCGAAGAAGCAGCAGTATCAAACTGATCAAAACCGACCATTCTTGTTCCCATTCTCTCGTAAAAGTCGCTTTGGCCCTAACGGTGTCCGCTTAGTTCCCTTTGCGATTGACGAAGCAGACAAACTCTACAACCGACACATGTACGTGAGTCTCTCGTTGTGGCAGATGTGGCGCACAAGGGAGGAGTGCATGACTACAGAAAGTGGATTGGAACATTTGCCCGGATCGGAAGGTGACACCGATTCGTCCAAAGTATTATCGGAGGTAAGCTTCCCAAAACTCCTTTGAGTCTACAGGTTATCCCATGTTCAACCCAGGAACCAGAGAACGCCGAGGTGCTGGCCGACGTTGCGTTACTTGAGGCTAAAATCGTGGAAGCTGAAGTTGAGGTTGCGAATACCGACGCCAAATCAAGCCCGGAGTCACGAAAAGCGAGAGAGAGAAGAGAGGATCTGAAGCGTTTGAAAAGGGTTGAAGTGATATATGTAAGCAATGACTTGAGTGATACAACTGGTTGCCGACTATCTTCAATCCTAGAGCTCCGTTCTTCCAGTACTGTCAGGTTGGGTGCTGGTGCTGCTCAAATTGCTGTTGGCAACCGTTTCGGCTGGCACAGGTCAACAGCAGATCCCCCAGTCCTCTACCTCATCCGTGTTTCCCCCTGGAGTGGCTTCACGTAAGTCTAACAATGTATTGGGTTCTTCATCTATCTCGTTTTTACAGTTTCCCTTTAGCGTCAGAGCAACCCCCACCCCCTCCGCCGACTCTTGATGATCTAGATGTTACACGACACCGCGAGATTACGTCCAAAGCAGTTTCTGCTATCTTGCTACTGACATTGAAGTGGTTCAAAGCGTCTCGTAAGTATTTTACTCATTCACGGTATCCCAGCCAACACGAAAGTCCATACGACTAGACGCAATGAAGTTTCATCATCTTGGCCAACTCTTACTTGATACAAACTGTCTACTCCTCATCTTGAAAATGTTTGGCTTGCAAGAGGTCTCGGCATCAGTTGTTTCCAAGGCTGATTCTCCAGATCACAGGTGAGGACCAACTATCATGGTGAGGACCACTCAAATTAACTGGTACCAGCTTCTTCCGATATTGCCAGATCCATCATGCACGTGTCACTCAACAAGTGCCGGAGGAGAGACCACGAGCAGCTTCCCACATTGTCTTGCAGTCCAAGTCTTTACCGAACGGACAGAAACATGAAGAAGAGGTGGAAATGCTTACTGAGTTTTCGTGGCGGAATTTTTTTTCAGCCATTAATTTCGCCAAGATCATGCAAAAGCTGTCGAAAAGTCGATCACACCGCATATGGATGTTGGTCCAGTACAAGAGCTCTGTGAGTGAAGTGACATGGCACAAGGGGTCGCAGCTGATATCTTTCTCATTTCAGGCTGTGCTCAAGCGAGTGCTGCGTGTTCCACATTCTATGCTGCAACTCCACGTTCTTAAGTTGATCAAGAGTCAAGTGCCTTTCTGCGGTCGTAAATGGCGCCAATGTGAGGGAGAATATTACGTTTATCTGCCCGGGGTTCTCACGACTGGGTAGCGAACATGAAGGTCATCACTTCTATTTACCTCAATTGTAGACCCGATTTGCGCGATGAATGGCTCACTGGAAATGAAGTTGATGACGTTTCTGATGCTCAGGTGCCGTTTCTTGCCGGTCGCTTCTACTTTGCTAACATCAGAATACAGGCCCAGGAACAAGCTCTCCGCCATCTGGTCAAGTTTTGTGAGCCCACTCTTCGTACATAATCGATACAGAATATTGACCATAGCGACTGACAGACAACACCAAACGATATGGCACACAAGCGGCAAATCAACATACACAAGCCCACCGTCGGTCCGTCAGTATATCTCACAATCTAGAAGGTTTGCCTCCCGGGTTGGACCTTGGAAATATGATTCGTCCTCTTGGGACCCCCAACGTTGTCGAAGCCGACGTTTTTCCACCTCCCCGTTCGCAAGCTCCAGATCCGTCGATTTTCTTACCTTACACCACGGAAGATCTCGCTTTTGAGGACGAATATGAAGACTACCTATCCGACCTGGGCTGGTCGGATGATCAGATACCATCGTCACCTTCGAACTCGGCATGGCATCGGCTCCCTGAGTTTGTATCCAATATGACGGACAATATCAGTGATAGCGAAAGTGTCGTGTCCATAGGTGACCTTGGCGACGATGGAAGGCTGGAAGGTAGAGAAGATCGTGATATTCCAGACGAAAATTTAAATAACTGGGAGGTGAGCACACCGATTGTGATCATGGAGTGACGATCACCCAATGATGTCTGTGGTAATTAGCACATGAGCCCAAAGACTATGGCAGCCCTTCCAAAATCGCCCGCTGGGAACCGCCGATCGAGCTCTGGGGCTGGCCTTAGGCCTGTGCTACCCTTCGGTTTGGACGATGGCAGTGCCGTTGACTTGGATGATGATGAGCCTGAATTGGGTCCGATGCCGAGGGAACAAACCGGTCCCTTCGCTTCAGGCGGTGGGGTGGATGAAGTCGAGTACGCTTATGGGTATGTTGTCTTCCAGGACTGGTCTTCTCTGGACTCATATTTTATTTCAGCGTTTAGCCTTTAGGCTTGCGCGTGTCTGCTATAGGAACCGAGTAGACTTGTTGACTCGGGGACACATGTACAATAGTTTGATAAAATTTCGCACTATTGCATCCACCGGACTCTTCAGAACGAGCCCTTTAGTCTGGAAACCGCCCATGGTGTGCCAACCTCATAAAAATCCATTGGATACGGGGTTTTATTCGTTCTCCCTTCTTCACTCGCCTGGCCTATCCAGCCGTTCGTGCGGCCCAGTGCTACGTTAGTCTCGTACGGACTCAAGAGGGGTCGAGAGAAGGCATAACCCCAGTCAATAGATAACCTTGGACAGGATGTTTGCACGAAAGTCGATATGTGCGGATTGAACAGCGAAAGCTTCGCGGGGGACACTTCGGAAAGCAAGATTGGCACGTAGGGAATAGAAGTGTGAGACGTTGAAAGCTGATTCACGATTGCTTGAAGCTGGTTGAAGCTTCCTTGACGTCCAAGCGTGCCAAGAATAACACCCCACAGCTGAGTGTGTTGCACCGATCCAGATGAGTCAAGTAACGGTGGGAGGGAGGCAATGCTTTCGCGTGCAGATTGGACGGCGTGATCCCGAGTCCTTCGCATCTCGTCATGATTGTAGTGTTCTCGGGTGAGTTTCTTTGAGTAGGGATCATATCGAAACGCGGGAACAGTAGGATTTGCAATCATGATCGATTCGAGGTGGAAACGACCGTCCCCGACATATCTACGACGACTTAGCCAAACTTTGAAAGCAAGAGATAAAGGACATACAGCAGTGCATCGACACGGTTGAGAGACGGTGCCGTACACCCCAATATCTCCCCAGGGGAAAGTGGTTTTGAGCGGGGTATGATAGTTTCATATTTACCCGTCCAGTGATTGGGCTTCCCGTCTAACAGCGGGTCGTGCATCTCACTGCTTTCACGTCCCAGGTCAAGGTCTTCCTTCAGCTTTTGCAAAGCCGAGACAAACTGGATAGTTGAAACCAACGCTAACCGAGTCGGTTCTTGTTGAGAGTTTCCGTGTCTGGGGGAATCAGTCGTGAACGATGCTGCTTGGATGCGAAGGTGGCGGGGATTCCCAATTTTATGGCCCACAGGAACATCTGCAATAGCTTCCTCCGAATCCATAAGTTGCTCATAGAATGCAACACGATCACTTGGAAAGTTCAGGCGAACAGTGTCTGCAAGATGCGTGGAGTCGATGGCTATTTCAACGAATACATAAAGCGTCTTGATACTAGTTTGATCGATCGGTACTAGGATACAGCTCAGACGAGATGCTCATCCATCTAGTAAGAAGACGAACCAAGACAGCTATGACCATAATGGATGAGCATGTCGCAACTCAAGGCGACAGCGGAGTAGTCATCGATGCAACATGCCCCGTAAGTGACATCGCCCATTATGACGGTTAGTGCATCGGTGAACCTATAAGGGATTCCGGAGAAGAACTTGGATGAGAAATGTTGCACTGGACAACCGTGTTTTCACCTACGTACCGCTCGATGATGTCTGCGATCGTGCATGCAAACATCTGGAGACCCTCGGGCATCTGAAGAGCGACCATCTTGGCGCTATTCTTGCGAACATGGTGTATCGTTTTGTGGATCTCAAAGGAGTAATTCGCGGGCAATTGCTTGATGGCTTGGTTGAGAAGGGGATCAGTGAGGATTTCTTCTGGAACTTGGTTTGCGAGTTGAGCAGCTCCGTGCCTTGACGGCGCACCCGACTTCGACCCTACGAAGCGCCTCTTCGGTTTCGCAGCGATATTGGGTTGTCTTTTCTGTTCTTCCGTCATCACAGAGGGGTCTTGAGTATATACATCACGTGATCATCATAGTTGGCTGAGGTTTCACCTTCTCCGCTTCTTGACTTTGACTTCAAGTTCCCGTTCGGCACAATGGCATCCCCCAACACAGAATGGTGTGCTATGAGAGGCACTTGTGGGTCCAAGGGTTGGTTTGGACAACAGCTGCCATGTCCCTACGACGGTCCACCAGTCGAGGTGTGCATGTTCGCTTTCACCTCACGCAATTCGCTAACCGTGGTTACCTCAGCCCGAGAACCAGCGTGCTAGGGATCTCCTCGTCTCTGTTTGCGGTGCAGAGTACGCCGCAGGATCGGTTTGCTGTACCTCAGATCAAGTCGAAACCCTACGAAATTCTCTGGAACAAGCAGAGCTCCTCATATCATCCTGCCCAGCTTGTCGGAACAATTTTCGGTCATTTTTCTGCTCATTTACTTGTTCATCGCAGCAGCATTTTTTCTTGAATATAACCGAAACACAGCGGTCCAGCTCCGGAGAGACCGCGGTCAAAACGGTGGATTTTTTTGTTGGGGACCAGTTTGCCTCAGGTTTCTATGACAGCTGCAAGAATGTCCAAGTTGGAGCTACCAATGGATACGCCATGGACCTCATCGGAGGTGGTGCAAAGACATACCCAGAATTCCTCAAGTATTTGGGGGATGAGAAGGCCCTTGGCAGTCCTTTCCAGATCAATTTCCCCTCCGCCACCCCCCCACAATTTACTAGTCTTGATCCAGTTCCAAGGAGTTGCGCAGATAACGACTTGGGTAGTCGATGTGCTTGTATCGACTGTCCAACCGTCTGCCAGACATTACCCGAGGTCCCCATTCCGGGTCAAGAACTCACTTGTCACGTCGATCGTCTCACCTGCTTGTCATTCGTGTTGATACTGGCGTATTCTCTTGCTGCCGCTTCGTTCCTCCTCGGATACGCTTGGCAAGTCACAATTCGGAGACGGAGAGAGAAAAGATACGAGCGCATGGCTTTATCCGGAGATGCTGCATCGTCCACCTTGTCACCCAGGTTACACACTCGCGGTTTAGTGGGAGCCATATCGCTTTCTCATGATCAGGAGGATTCTCTAGGAGCTCCATCTACAGAATCCCGACCCCTTGGTCGTGGAGCAACACTCCTGGATCCTGTCGGCGCGTCCCAACCGCGACAGTATCGCCTGAATACCATTCTGAGACGTGTCTTCTATCGCGTTGGCCTCTGGGCAGCTTCGTCGCCTTTCCTAACGTTTTCGCTCGTGTTTACGATCGTCGGATTGCTGAATCTTGGTTGGAAGGAGTTTGATATAGAGACAGACCCAGTGAGGCTCTGGGTTGCCCCGGATTCCGAGAGCAAACTGCAGAAAGAATTCTTCGACGAGCATTTTGGACCATTCTACCGTGCCCAGCAGATCTTCGTCACAAGCCCTTCCAACCTTTTCACGGAAAGCCACAGTAATACATCACTTACGTCCGGTCCTGGCGTCCTTTCCTACGAGCATCTCGACTACTGGCTCGATGTGGAAGAAGACATCCGTGCTCTCCGTTCACATCCGCATGGCTATCGTCTTACGGATGTCTGTTTTAAGCCTGCAGGCCCGCGAGGCGCGTGTGTCGTGCAGTCAATCGGCGCATGGTTTGGCAATGATTTCAGCGATTACGACGAGTCGACATGGGCGAACCGAGTATCACAATGTGCACGGTCCCCCGTAGATTGCTTACCCGACTTCCAGCAGCCGCTTGGCCCGCAGTACGTGCTCGGCGGAGTCCCTGAGAGCACGCAGGGTACCAAATTGTATCTGGAGGCCGAGGCTCTCGTGATCACATACGTGATATCAGACTCTTTGGACGTTGCTGAGCGGTCAAAAGCTATGGAATGGGAGGAAGCTCTGAAGAACTATCTACTCGATCTACGTGAAAGAATCTCGTCGGAAGCTGGCATGCAGATCGCGTTCTCGACGGGTGTTTCGCTCGAGGAAGAGATCAGCAAGAGCTCCAATACAGATGTAAACACCATCGTTTTCTCATATCTTGCGATGTTCTTCTACGTATCCTTGGCGCTCGGAAGTGGGGTTGCAGCGAGAGATGAAGAAGGCCTGGTGGGATCACTGTCACAGTGGGCTGGCAATTTGCCTCTTTTGTTCAGACGAAGAACCGTCACATCATCTTTAGTTTCCATCGACTCGCCCGCCACTCCGCGTATTTTCCCCCGCTTGCCTCGCAGTGTTTTCGTGAACTCCAAATTCACACTTGGGCTCTTTGGAATCGGACTAGTCATCCTCTCCGTGTCCTCCTCAGTCGGCTTTTTCTCTTTGATCGGAGTGAAGACAACCCTGATTATCGCCGAAGTAATTCCGTTTCTCGTCCTGGCCGTCGGCGTCGACAATGTTTTCATCTTGGTACATGAGCTCGATCGCCATAATTTGGCACACGGCGCAAATGCTTCAGTCGCATTGCAAGGTGGCAATTTGCCGGTGCCACGTTCCCCCACTCAGTCTCATCGTTCACCATTCGAGTCTACTCAGGACAGTTCGGTGGATGGCGGATCTCTGCCGGTAGTCTTGTCTGCAGAGGAGCGCGTTGCGCGGACATTGGCGAAAATAGGTCCCTCAATTTTACTCAGCACGGTTACGGAGGCTGTAGCATTCGCGTTGGGAGCTTTGGTTCCAATGCCGGCTGTACGGAACTTTGCGCTCTATGCCGCAGGCAGCGTACTTCTGAATGCATTGTTGCAAGTCACAGTATTTGTCAGTGCACTTGCGATCGATTTGAAGCGAGTTGAGGTGAGTACTAATTGTTAACTCGTGGCTCTGTTACAGAATGGTTTCTAGGCTAGTCGTGTCGACTGCTTCCCTTGCATTCGGCTTCCACCACGTATCACGCTTCTCGATGCCCCGATAGGGCTAGGCGCAGTTGCCCGTTTCATTCGCAGGCACTATGCACCATTTCTTTTACAGCCGGTTGTGAAAGGCACTGTTTTACTCATATTTTCTGGGTTATTTGTATTATCTGTGATATCTATACAGCATATCGAACTCGGTCTCGGTAGGCAGTGCTTTTTATTTGCCCATTCTTTCACTGAAATACCACATTAGATCAGAGGCTTGCTTTGCCTTCAGATTCATACCTGAACGCATACTTTGATCACTTGGAGGTCTATCTTGACGTTGGACCACCTGTGTACTTCGTCTCGCAGCAAATCGATGTCACTCAACGAGAAGGTCAGCAAGAACTTTGCGCTCGTTTCACCACTTGTGATGACTTTTCGGTTGCCAATCTTCTGGAGGCTGAACGCAAGAGACCTGAGGCTTCCTTCATCTCCCAACCAACTGCTTCTTGGATTGACGATTTTCTAAAATGGCTTGACCCCGCTATGGAAACCTGCTGTCGCGTCCGAAAATCTGATCCTTCAAAGTTCTGCAACCCTACAGACTCCGAGAGGCTCTGTCGGCCTTGCCTGGATGGGCAAGATCCCGCGTGGAACATTACGATGGTCGGGCTTCCTGAAGGCGAAGAGTTCATGCGCTATCTTGATCAATGGCTTATCTCTCCAACTAATGAAGATTGTCCCCTTGCGGGAAAGGCGTCGTTTGGAACAGCCATTGCGGTTGACCAAGCGGGCACAAACGTAGTTGCATCACACTTCCGCACGTCTCATACTCCACTAAGGTCGCAAGCGGATTTTATCCACTCATTTGAAGCCGCCCACCGTATAGCAGACGATATATCGAACCATATTGGACGCGAAGTCTTCCCATATTCTCTCCATTACGTGTTTTTCGACCAGTACGCTCATATTGTCGCTATCACCCAAGAAATTCTTGGGCTGGGACTAGCGGCGGTGTTGGTCGTTACCGCGCTCCTCCTTGGTTCATGGAGGGCTGGGTCCATCGTCACTGGTGCCGTCGCGTTAACTGTCTTAAATGTGATGGGTGTGATGGCAGTCTGGGGCATCAACCTCAACGCGATCAGCTTGGTAAACCTCGTCATCTCACTCGGTATTGCGGTGGAGTTCTGTGCACATGTCGCGAGGGCGTTCATGAGCGCAGGTTCTAGCTTATCAGCAGATTATCCGGCCGGACAGAAAGAAAGGGATGAAAGGATGTGGGCTGCATTAGTTGACGTTGGTCCCTCGGTAAGGCACTTCTTCGCCGCGGAGCGTACTTTTGAGCAATTTGGTTTTCTAGGTTCTCTCCGGAATCACCTTTACGAAGATCATCGGAATGTCTGTCCTGGGTCTAACCCGTTCGCGGCTGCTAGAGGTGGGACCTATGAGTTAACCGTGCCTCTTGGCCTGACCATCTATCTCAATCAGATTTATTATTTCCGCATGTGGTTGACCCTGATCGTTTCTGGAGCCCTACATGGCCTGGTGTTTTTACCAGTTGTGCTAAGCATTGCAGGTGGTCCAGGCTTTGCTCAACAAGAGTTGGACGAGGAGTGGATGTCGAATGCTATCAGGAATGATGCCGAGTATGGGTGGGTTATCATTTAATCATCTCTGTCGTCGTAATAACGACACATTGCTAGACCTATCCTTGCCGACGATTCTTCGATTGGAAGCAACTGAAGCTGGAGAACTGTCTTTTTTGTGGCAGAGTAATAGAGATACAAGCACTCTCAATATAATTTTGCATGCAACTGTAGTTGATACCAAGAAATCGAGCAGATTACGGTGGAGACCTAGACCGACTGTCTCTGATGTCATCCCTGCTGTAGCTCCTTCTTCCCCGACTCAGGGACCTAGACCGGGTCCTGCTTCGACTGTACCTCGAATAAGACGAATATGACGGCGAGCGTGAACGAGTTCGCGAGCGGGAACGCGACGGAGTCGGCGAGCGGGAACGGCTAGACCGCACCGAGTAACTTCTAGAGCGACTACGGCGTCCCCTCGCGTATCCAGTACCGCCGCGTTCATAGCTTGGGGATCTTCGTCTCGGCGGAAGACGGTCACCACGCCTCACTGGCGAACGCGAACGAGAGCGAGAAGGGCGGTAGGTATCTCTCGGAGGAGGGGCGCGGCGGCCATAACCTCTTGTCCGCCGGTACGTGTCTGCATAGCGGGGAGGCTCGTATCCTCGCCTGCGTGGCGGCGGGGAACGAGAACGAGAACGAGAGCGGGAACGAGAGAAGGACCGGCGGTCCCGCCCGTTGCGCATGGGAGGACGCGGACGAGAGCGGGAGCGAGGGCGAATGGGGACGTCGGAGAGTTCCACTTTGAGGACGAGACCGTCTAGCTGACCTCCGTTCATGTGGGATACAGCCTTTTGTGCTGACAATGGATCTGCATATTCCAGGGAAGCCTTGCCTCTGTTTTGTCCAGCTAAACAAAGGTACTGTGAGACGGGACAGAGATACGAAACATGCAAGGAGCGTACATTTTGTGAAGAGAGGAAGGTCGATTTTGACGATGTCGCCATAAAAGCCAAATATCGTCTGAAGGTGGGTTTGGGCAACGTTGCGGGAGAGACCGTTGACGACGACGACCTTGGCATCCTTCTTGTCGTCGCCTTGGTCCATATCGACGTCTGCATCATGGAGGGGCTTTGGCGAGCGCGAGCGACCTCTGTCCGACATTGTTGAAAGTCAAAGAAAGAGCATGTGACTATGTGACAGGTATGTCACGATTCAACTACTGTAATTTCGCTCTTTTCCTAGGCTGTTTACTACCAACACCAGATTGATTTTCGTCCCGCAGCCCATGCGTCCTCTTTACATGCCTTTTCACAAGATCTTGTCTGACAAAACTTTGTCCGCAAATATCGCAGCTATATGGCCGGAATCCACTGTGACTCGCCTCATGCCTTTTGCATTCGTTTTTGCGCAAGAACCGTAGCGGGCTGTAAACAAGTAGTTCACATACCACACAAGGATAATTAGTCTGGGATCAACAAACCACAGAGAGCAAGCAAAGGGTCTCTGCCCAATGTGCGCGCCGACATGTACCAAGATATGGTCCCTACGCTTGTTCCGCTGATCGCAACCGATGATATAACACCGAAAATCGTTCAGAAGCTCCCCGCGGTCGGAAAGTTTTCCGGCAAAGTGGGACAGCCATGCTCTGTCGATATCTCGTTCAGGGTATTTGGATTTGAAACGTTCGGCTCTGGAGATAAGTTCGTTCAGTTCGATGCCAAGATGGGCATTCAATATGGGGGATGGATGGGTGGAGCTCGGATACCCGAGGTTGCAAGAAGCTGGTAAAGCGTAGTCTTCACTATCAGGAACATTGGTTGGCTCGAGTGTGGTCGAACGAGAAGACCTCTGCGCTGCGAACTGCGAAGGAGAAAGGCTTTGTGCAGATGGTGAGTTCGCAGAGGACAACGGTAAGAACGAAAGTTTTGGAGCAGGTCGGACCAAGATCGACATGATGTCTTGGATCACTCGCGGAGACGGACTTTGCTCGGCTCTAGAGTCCATTGCAGGGAGGACATCGTCGCTAAGGTTGTCCTTGGGTGTCGGGGAGGCAGCCTCTCCGCAGGAAATCCCAACGTTGTGAAGTGATGTGTTGCAAATAGTGTCCAAAGGATTAACGCCGGGATATTGGAGTTCCAGCCTCCGAAGTTTGTCGTACATGTTCAGGTCGGGGATCAGACCAACGATGTCGTTCGCCGTGGGATCGATGTCGATGTCGCCGTCGAGAAGCTCCAGGCAGGTATTACGCTCCTCGCCGAGGGAATGCGCCATACGGTGGTGGTCCTGTGACTCGGAACCCCTGAGCGGAACAGTTGGTGCGTGGAAATCGTCCGGCGGTATATCGATTCCATGGGAGTGGAAGGAAAGCAGTCCCTCCTCACCATCAACTTGCATTTGTAACGCAGAATCGTCAGGGAGGAGTAGTTGACTCTGGTTGATTGCGGATTTATCTGGGAGGCAATTTATGCCCAACCCGGCGAGAGGGGGACGATATGGCGGAGCATTGACCCAAGCGTTGGACTGAAAGTCGTCGAGGGCGTCGTCGTTGAGAGGTGTATTCACAATAGACCTGAGTGGGGAAAGGAGGGTGGGGATAGATGGTTGTCGCAACGCCAGCGATGCGTGGATAGTGAGATGGGCCCTGTTCTGTGGATAGCTGCGAGTCGGGCTACGGTGGTGTTTCATAGTATGAATTATTAGATTGTATGTGGATAGTGTACAATGCGTGTGACCGTCAGCGGTAAGTGTCCATCGTCGAGGACCATCCAAAGTTATAGTATACCTTGTTTGTCCTTGTTGTGCGAAGCCATTAACCACTTTCCCTCTTTTGGAAATATCTCCGTCGATTTATGTTTTTTGTCCGTTGCTATAGACCGTTCGTCAAACCGGCGCTCGTCTTGTCCGGATTATCTGCCGTAGTCACTTACTACTACGTCAATGTTGTCTCAGATCGTTCGTCTCTGACACCCTCTCCGAGTCGTTTCACCCTTTCTACACTCGTTCAATCCGTCCATGTATCACCCAACACAAAGCTGTTGACACTCTCCGTACCCCCGGGACTGATCCCGCCCGACTCCAGTCCCATATACTCCATCTTCCTCAAGGACAGTGACATCCAAGTAGAGCGTCCCTATACTCCCCTCGAGGGCATCGACGAAAACGGTCACGTGAAACTCTGGGTCAAAAAGTACGATCACGGCGAAGTCAGTCGTTGGTTACACTCGAGACAAGTGGGTGATCCGATCGAAATTCGTGGACCTGTACAGACCTGGTCAAGGTCGTGGCAGAATGGTCAATGGGATGAAGTTGTCATGGTACGTATCTCCCCTTATATCTCTTCCCCACTAACTTTTACCTTTTTTTTAATCAAGATTTCCGGTGGGACAGGAATTACACCTTTCTACCAGCTTCTACGCAATGTTTTCAGAACGCACGATACCTCTTTCGCTACTCGTCTTACTTTGCTTCACGCATCCAGATCGTCGGCGGACCTTCCTCCGTGCATGATTCAGTCTCTCACGGAAATCTCTCAGAAATATCCCGACAGGTTCCAGTTCCATCTCTTTGCCGATTCCGTGGATGATATCCCAGAAACTCGATCCTTAAACATTCAACGTGGCCGCATCAGCAAGTCCGTGGTACAAGCTGCGTTGCGACTGACGAACAGCACACCATGGTGGCGCAGGCTTTTCGGCCTATCTGCCTCTACACCTCAAGCATCAGAAAAGAGTGTCCTCGTCTTGGTCTGTGGCCCAGAAGGGTAAGCATTGCATGAATCCCATCGATGACATGTTCTTGAACTATGATGCCCAGCATGGTGAGTGCAATTGCCGGGCGATATGGCCGCAACTACTCTCAGGGTAAAGTGGGTGGTATCCTAGGGGAGCTGGGTTTGCAACCTCATCAAGTCTGGAAACTCTGACATGTAGTTCTGACATTCTTAGAATTCCATATCACCACATACAGCGGATTAAACACGAATTGTTCGACTTGTGACGCAACACTTCAAGGCAAACAAATAGTTGTTCTCATCCCCAGATCCTGCAGGTCCTTTTGCAAATCTACGTGATGGTTTCCATGAAGTTTTGGAAACTTCTGAGGCATAGAGAAGCTTCCAGTAAACTGAGATACGACATCTGCCCCTGATTCCTCTGAACCTCGTGCAAACTAGTAGTCTTATGACGCAACTCTGCTCTCAGGTGTATATCGATGAGTGGGTGGCTTGCCGAGACAGAGGATAACAACCCGCAGCCGAGCAAGTTATATATCTTGTCTTCGAAGGTCCAACAAGCCCTTCATGACAAACTGAACCTCAAGGACAGCCTCGATCGCCGAACGGACAGTATTCACTTGAACTTGACCGGCAACAGGAGCAGCGGTATTTACTTGAGTGGCTGTTTTCACCTCCACTTCCCACAGGGTATCGGCGTGAGCAGGGACTGGAAGCGATGTCTTCGGGTCAACCTCGTCAGGGACAAAAGTGAAGTGAGAAAGATTCGGTCAAGGACTCGGGCCCATGTTAGTACCTGCTCTTGCTGAAACATCTGAATAATGAGAGGTCCGCGTCGGAAAGCGAATCCGCGTTTGTATATCTGAGATCGACGACTGGCGAGACCCTTGCAGTAAGTAATGCTGTTGTGACGAGAATGCAGACAGATTTCATACACGTATCCGAGAGCACTTGCAAAACTAAGAGCATCCCCGAGGACCTCACAGACCGCCCACGGACGAACGGTTGCTTCTGGGTGTACGCGCACAGACTCGGGCTTTAAGTATGAAAACAGAGTCCTGAAGGATCGTCGGTCTGCAGAGAAGACAGTGGGGGACGTGTACCAAACTTACCACCCGCTCTCCTTGCCATCGCCGAGCTCCTTCTTCGCCCTCAACAGGACTGGTTCGTCACCTTGAGAGCCGCTTTGAACAAGGCCCTGAGCACCAACGTGTTCAAATACGACCTCGCGAGTGTGCATAGGAGTTGCGGACTCGGTATGCAGGGTGAGTCGGTTGAGGATGGATTTAAGGTCGCGAGCAAAGAATTCGCCGAAGAGGGCTACTTCGTAGTATGCATGAGGATTGACCGCCGACATGAGATTCAAGGTCAAGCTAGATGTCGGTGGAATAAATAAACTCAGATTGACTCTCACTCATTCGTCGAACTCAAAACATCACAGAATGACCGACAACTCTGCGTCGTCAGGTTCTGCCCAATCCGAACTTCGAAGGTGTGTATTGTGCACCACTCCAGCCCGGTATAAATGTCCCCGTTGTGCAACTCCTACCTGCTCTTTCCCTTGCTCTCGCAAGCATAAACAAGACACAGGATGCACCGGTGAGCGAGACAAGGTCCAGTATGTCCCCATGAACGCGTACAGCTGGGGTACCATGATGCGGGACTACTGCTATCTCGAAGATGTCAACAGAAAAGTGTCCGAGTGGGGCGGTGAGATGGTTCGCGGTGGATATGTGGACCATACTGGCGTTAGCAAGTCCGCAAGTGCGCGAAAGTCATCGAGTGGGCGAAGACCAACCACAGGCAGGTCGAAAAGAGACATGCTTAGGGATCACCTCGAAACGCTGGGGATCGATGTTGAGGTGTTACCAGCAGGCATGGAACGTAGGAACCTCAACCAGTCCACATTCGATCAAAAGTAATGTTCTTTTCTGATTTTTCCACAGACTAACTTCATACATGTGCAAAGGTCAAAACGCCCTCTACTTACGATCGAATTGGTTTTCTATCCTCCTTCCACCCTTGCATCCATCTCGTCCTTCCCTCCCCCATCCTATAAGATACTCTCGCATCGGAATAGCCTATCGTCGACCCTTCTCGCCGTGCTTCAACGCCAAGTGTCTCTGACACCCTCAAAGTCACAAAAGCAAAAAGAAACCGTTCCGGATTGGCTACCATCCATAGTCACTCCCCACCCAGAAGCCCCCGAGTGTTTCGTTCTTCCGTACTGCTATATACGCGCAAATACTGAATTCCCTCAACCTCCGAATGCTGCGTATTACCACAAGCTAGAGCCAACGCTAAACCTCAGCGATCTCTTCCAAGGAACTTCTTTCGTAGAGTTTCCGACGATTCACGTTTTTGACCCGGAAGCGTCCTCGTTCAGCGGTACCGTCATCGACAAATCTGGCTCGATAGTCCAAGTCGCGCAAGGCGAGGCTAACGCTTCACGGGCAACGAAGCGTAGGAAGCTCGGTAAGACGGTGGGTTTAAAGGCAGTTTTTAGCCTGATTGGTGGATATGGGAGCGAGGATAGTTCTCATTCAGAAAAGGAAGAAACGACAAACAAACATCCGACTGGGTTGGCTACATTAGAAGCATATTCAGGGAGCGAGGAAAAGTTAACACCTCAGAATACCGACGTGGAAGAAAACCAGTTGTCGAATTCCGACGAGGATGTGCCCGCCAAGGAAGACCAACTCCAACTCAATCCAGCAAGACTGCTTGAAATCGTGAAGCAAACGCGGAGTGCAGTCGACGAAGATATATTAGACTGGGGGGATGAATGGGATATCGATGCAGAGGAACAGACGTCGAATGTTGAATTCCAGCCAGTCACCCACAGTCGTCATGAAGGTGGCTAGGCTGAAGACGTTGAACGCATTATGCAGTTTCTGAGTGAATATCATATAAACGATTCAATGTTATCTAGACATTGCATATTAGATATTGACTGGTCTCCTCTAGACAGACACAAGGCCGAGGGAAGGTAGAGATCTCCCCTTAGATATCATCCATACCCAAGTCAATCTCAACTTTCTCGCCAGGATTAAAAGCAGGAAGACCTAGGGAGGGCCCACATGAAAGCGCGGTTAGCCTTCTGAAGAGGGATAGACGCACCTAGGTAAGGACAGCTTGCACATCTAAATGCGTCACCCAGAAAACAGCTGCCACAGCTGCTCGTGGCCTTTGGAGCGGCCTTTGCTGCAGCGATCAGCCGCTCTTTCTCCGCGTCACCAGACCCAACTTCGACCGCCCCATCCGCGTCCAGAAGGACAACTTTTCCCGTCTTGGCTTCTTCGGCCTCAAGTTCGGCCAGCCCGCACGTGCAGTTCTTGCATGCTTTCTTGCGTCGGGGTGCACCCTGATTCACAGGCTCGCAGGTCGGGATGGGTCGCGCGCGATCAGCGCTGGTCAAAAGGGCCTCCGCGTCAATAGTGGGTGGTGTGGAAGGTGAGGAGAGTGCCCAGATGGCCTTCTTCGAAGACAGTCTAGCAGGATCGGCGTTCCTCCTTAGAGGGACAGCACCATCAGAGAGAGCGCTTGGCGTGGGAGTAGGCTTGTGGGCGATCACTTGAGAGTCTTCGCCTCGTAGAACATTCTCCAGCACGGCAAACCCAGCAAAAGTAAGTTGCTTGGGAAAGCCGAGAAGATCTGGAGGGAGATTAAGCAGGTAAAGTTTTCCCGAGGGAGTGAGGCTCTCAAGAAGTTGCCTGAGGAATGGCTGTACATCAGGTAGGAGGGTGGCATACTCTGCAGGAGTGAGCACAATATGTATTGCTGAATAAGAGGAAGGGGACAAGGTGGTAGCTGGCAGGCGGAAAATGAACTCGGTCACCGGTCGGAGAGGGAACGAGAGTACCTTCACCGATTAACCTATCCAACATTTGTCTCTCTATGTTGTCACCAGTGGCGGTTGTCTCCAAATTTGTGACCAGTGACTGATACTTTCCGATCTGCGCAGAACCCAGCGACCCGATGACCAGCACTGACCCAGTGGGCCCAAACTCTGTTGGGTTGTATATCCCGGAGACAGACACTGAGGCAGATACTGCAGTGGGAGTCATTGAACAAGGAGAATCGACATATTCAGTGATGCTCTGTAATCAGAGATTAGTGGTTGTCAAATTGAGAATCCACATGGAACATTTGCGAAAACATTTTGCTTACCAATGCCAAAGATGGTGGTTTTAAGGTCCGCGATATGGCTAGAAACATTTTTTACAACTTCCTATAAGTTTGAGCTCTAGACGAACATTTCACAATTCTTTGTTGTATATTCAATCATAGTGCTTCGAGTAACTACACTTAGACCTCACAACAACTACTAATCAGCCAATGAGAGGTTCTCATTTATTCCTTGTTGCACTGCAAACCTGATATTAGTTGCTCTGGTTCGGTCGGGGCATGAAATGTACAATTTTCACACACTCTTTATGTTCGGCTAACCGAAAACATTTTCCAAGGTGTCGTACAAACTTTTGGAACAACTAATCTTTCTGGATCTTTAAGCTCCGATTGAATGTTAGCTAGTTGGTCGTCGAAACCATCATCATCTTCAAGCTAACTTGACGCCACTTATTGTCACCATTTCGCGTAACATCCATATCGCCTAGGGAACCAGCCTGAGTTCAGGTCGCTCAGGCTCAGGCTATAAATATGCTATTTCGCATGATGCCCTGGTTCTCTTTGTTGTTCGATCATGGAAGCCGCAGCGGCATTCGCACTACAAACGTTCGACTATATCGTCGTTGGTGAGTTATTCCGGCGTCTTTGTGAACGTTTGACGGATACAAGCATTCGACAAGGGGGTGGAAACACGGGACTGGCGTTGGCGTCCCTGTAGGTGCTATTTTCCCCTTTGCCAACCAGGAGTCCCTGAATATTTGTGCCAGGTTATCCAGCGACCCGCGAGTGCGGGTTGGTGTCATCGAAGCTGGTCTGAGAAGGGACGATGAGATGATTCTCTTGCCAGGTAAGTAGCGTGATGCGCACCGTGTCTCCGTCCAACTGAGAATCCAAAGGAATGATCGGAAAACCACTTGATAGTCCGTCCTTGAGCTGTCATGTCTACCCACCCTGCTTTCTGACGGCGCGTACCCAGACCCCGATTATGACTGGTCGTTTTCGAGCAAGCCTCAGACGTTGGCCAATAACCGCAGGATCCCGCTCCCTCGGGGCAAAGTCCTCGGAGGTACGTCTGCCTTGAACTACATGGCCTATACGAGGTCCGTCTTTTGTATTTATGATCGAGGTTTGCCACAACGAGATCAATGAAACAGGGGTTCGAGAATAGAATTCAATGGTGCGTGCGCATGCCTGGGAGAGTTTAACAATTCATTTCAGGCAATGGTTTTATATAGATTGGGAGAAATTGGGCATCACAGGTGAGAGAGGCTGTCGAGCCGTGGGAAGTCGGTTGCATCGAATAACATTGACTGCAACCAGGTTGGGACTGGAACATAATCCGGGAAGCCGTCAAGGCCGCGGAGGCGTGGACACCACCTTCAGACTATGCCAAGTTGCATAATGCAGACAATGTCGAGCATAACCATGGCAGGTATGTGTAGTCGTTTGCACGGAGGTGCATTCTAGAAGTGCTTGCAGGCATGGATATGTCAAGACGACGGCATATAGCTACTACTACGATCTCGTGCTGCCGTTCTTTAACACGATGAACAAGTTGGGAGTGGCGACGAACTATTCTGAAGTGCGTTTAGTCGTGGCATGTTGTCTCATTCTGTCTGCTCACAGAGACTAGGCATCGGGTGATGTGATTGGTGCTTGGACCTACACTGCCTCGGTCGACCCACAGACGAACACTCGGAGCTATAGCACCAACGTGAGCCGGGCCGGGCCGGTGGTCGAGAAAGACACATACTGATTCCAATGGTGCCAGGCATATTACGATCGTGTCTCCAGTCAACCCAACATCGTCTGTCTCACGGGAGCCTTTGTTTCCAGAGTGGTGATGTCGGACAGCAAGGACGGGCTTTGTCGTGCCGTGGGTGTCGAGTTTTATAGCTCGGGTCAACTCTTTTCTGCGTCCGTGCGCCGCGAGGTGATTATTTCTGCGGGTCAGTCATCAAACCGCCCTTGAAGAGGATTATAATCATTCTTGTTGACAGGTGCACTTCAAACGCCTCAGATTCTGGAGCTGTCTGGTAGGTGGAGGAGATTTCATGCTACGGATAGCTCTGATGGGGTTGCAGGCATTGGGAACCCAAACATTCTGCGAAAGCTTGGGATACCCCTCAAGGTAGATCTGCCTGGTGTCGGAGAAAATTTGCAGGTAGATGGCTTTCACCTTTTGTCGACGATGATTAACGGCGCGTTTTGACAGGACCACTTTACGGTGACGATGGGCGCAGAGCTTCACGGGCACCATGTCACTGCGGACGACTTGTCGTCTGAAGCGTTTGCGCAAGAGCGTCTTCGGGAATACAGAGAGACGCGACAAGGAATGCTCAGCAGCACGCTCTCATCGCTCGTCTTCCTGCCTGCTTCGGCGTTCATCCCCGTAGACACGATGAAACGTATGCTCGCATCGCTGGACCAAGCGCTGCAAGATCCGGCAATCAAGCGCTCGCCGTACAAACAGTGGTATGAGTTGCAACGAGCCTGGCTCGAAAACGATGGCGTCGCACAACTGGAGATCATTCTCTTTCCATGTACGCGGATGTCACCCGCTCTGTGTCTTACACGCTTGGATACGACGCTGACTCCTTTCCCTCAGCATACACGCACGTGGGATGTACAAGGGAAAACGCCAAGCATTACACGCTGTCCGTGTTTTTGCAGCATGCTTGGAGTCGCGGCACGGTGAATCTTATATGCTCTCTCTCTCCGCTCCCGGGCCCGAGGGCTTTTTTTTTTTTTTAAAAAAAAAGAAGCGACGATCGATGTCATTGACAACGCACGATAGGTTCACGCCACCTCGACTTCCGTGTTTGATCCGCCCGAGATCGATTTGGCGACGCTCGATTCGCCAGGCGACATTGGTTCGTCTCTCCTGGCGTCCTTTGATACAAAAAATACATAAAAGAAACGCGGATCGATTGGGTCACTGCCAGACATGACGATGCTCGTCGAAGCGATCAAGTACACGTTCAAAGTGATGCAAGCGGGCGCGTTGGGCGACTTGACGGCCAAGATCATCGAGCCGTTGCCGACGTGGTCGGATGCGCAGTTGAGAGCGTACGTTCGGTCGATGGTTAAGAGCGCGTTTCATCAGATTGGTGGGTTTTCTTTTTTTTTTTTTTTTTGGTGTGGGTGCCTGGCGCCGCGCCGACGGACGTGGACGCACTTATTGACGTGGGGGTTCCGATAGGTACGGCCGCGATGCTTCCGAGGGCTGCGCAGGGCGTGGTGGACAGTCAACTCAAGGTACGCGGCCCAACAGGGGACAACGTCAAAATGTGGGCAGACATGCCTAATAAATCTATTCGACAGGTTTACGGCACTACGAATCTGAGAGTGGTGCGTGTTTGAAACGTGTGGTTGGTTGGTTGCAATGTGCTGACGTGTCGAGTTTTTCATTGACAAGGCGGACGCCAGCATCTTGCCCATCGTAAGTACATGCGCGCTATTGGTGAATCGTGAACGACGTGTTCCTTGTTCCTTCTGATAGCACCTCGGAAGCCATCCCCAGGCGACGCTCTATGGGTGATTCATTTACGTCCATTCATCGCATGAAATCTGACAATTCGCATGACCAGACTGGCGCACCGCGCAGCAGACATCATCACGTCCCAACAGAAAACGACAGCAAACCTCTAACGAGACCAAAACGTCGTGACACAAATGCATCCTCCCTGTTTACACTGTACAAAAATGCTTGCTTACCCCTTCCTTCTCTTGCTGTATTCTACTTGTCGTAAACTTGCATCACCCCCAAGTTCTTTTCATGCACCGATCACGCCCGTCCAAGTATCTACGAGATCGATGACGCAGTAACCCTTGACGGGGACATATTGTTTCGTGATCACCTTGATGGTTTCCTGTGCGACCATGCCACCGAGAAAAGCCGCTGTGTTGGGCAGCTCTGCAGATGGTGCGCGTGCACTAGCAATGCGCAGAGCGCAGAGAATGAACAACGAAAACGCAAAGAGTGAGAGTGAGACGTACAGCTCGCCAATGGCATCGTCGAACTCCCCGGGCAAGTCAACGCCCTCGCCTACGATACGCTGCACTTCTGCGCGAAGCGCGTCGATGGTCGGAGATGCCCCGGGACGATTGCCCTGCAGCGCGAACAAGGCGGACAAGGCAAGGTGTGTGGCCGTTTCCTTGGGCTGAGCGACCAGCGCGTCCGCTGCGGATCACCGCACGTCAAACGCGGAAATCTCATATACCGAATGCAAGCACGTACTCAACGCGGCCTTGTCCCGATCGAACGCGCCCCAGGGTTTGCCCCGGAACACCTGCAGGGCGTGTGCATTCTTGACAAAGAGGTCCACGAGCGCGTCGTCGATGGGTGCGCGGAGGTGGCTCTTGAACGCCTGCTTCTCCTCCTCTGCGCGCGCCTTGTAGAGGCGCTGGAGATGGATGTAATTGGCCGTGTCGGACTTCATGTCCGGCAGGGTGGACGTCAGCGGGAGCGTGTGCGTCTCGGACTGATCGGTGAACTCTTTGAGTGCAGCGAGGAGATGGAAGAATGGCGAGGGGTTCTGGCGGAGCGCTTCGGGCGATATCGCGGGATCCTTGAACAGGGCGGCAATCTCGAACGGTACCTGGCGTGGTGTTGTGGGGGACGCACGCGCGTACATGCATGAGAGGGCTTACCTTGGTCTCTGTCCAACAGCGGTACCCTTGGGCCTCGGCCTCGTCGAAATTCTCCTCGTCGACCTTGGTCTTTTTTGCGAGGATGTTTTTCTTGAATTCTTGCCGCTCTTCAAACGATTTGGGTGCACGTCCCTCGTGCTGGTGTGCGCGTGTGAGCGAGTACGAACGAGGGTGTGGGATGGGGGACGTACGGATTTCTTCCAGTCTTCGAGAGCATGGACGAGGATGACGACGTATGGGATGTGACCGTGTTCGGTAGGGTCCATCGCGTCCAAGTCGAGGGCTAACGCGTGATCGCGGAGCGCTGGAAAGGGCTTGTCGATGCGGAGCGATGGTAGATTGTCGGAATGGCTGTCGATGACTGGGGGGTGTTCAGGTGACGACATCGGTGAGGAATGCCGTGCTTACTGGTGTGTTCGTGGAGCTGGATAAAGAAGTCGGCGAGGAAGCCGGCGGAGCGCACGACGACGAGCGGTGGGCGGGATGGGTCGCTCCAGAGAAAGGAGGCGAGCCGTTCTAGGAGGACGGTGTCGAGGTTGTGTGCGATGACGATGGTAAAAGAGGCGAGCCAGGTGGGATCGGTGTCCAGCACGGCGGAAAGGGTCCTGGTGTCTGCGCGGCCCTCGACGCTGTCGTTGAGCTCTGCGAGGAGCTGTACGGCTTCGGTCGCTCTGTTCTTTCCGATGCTGTCGAAGCCTTGCAAGAAAAAGTTGTTTCCCGCGTCTGCATGGGAGACGGCGTCTGGATCGAGGATGGTGAAGTGTCCGACGCCGGGGAGGACAAGGTTCTTGAGGATGGAGGTGGAGGTAGCACGACCGGAGACGACGAGGACCCGGGCGGCCTCAAGGGCGGACTGACCGCTCGCTGCCCAGAGACTGGCGGGGACGACGGTGAGCGGGGGCTGTCTACGAAGCAAAAGAACGCACCGAAGCTGGCGATCGTAGCGACGAGTTTTGTTGTCTGGCTGTATGGCGGTTGTCACGGTGGCGGTCTCGATGTCCTGGGAGTCTTGCGACATCGTGGTTGAGGTCAGACGACGAACATGGCAGAGACGCGTCAGTACGGTGATCTCGCGACGCAGCTCGTGCTCGAGTCACGGCGCTCGACGGCCAACGAGCTGCTGCTCAAGTACAACGGCGAGCTCGTGCGATCGATCCTGCGGGAGCAGCGCGAGCTCGACCGACTCTGCGACGCGCCGGACGTCACGCCGGCGATGCTCATCTACCAGACGGCGATTTTGCGCAACAAGCGGTGTCTGCTGGCGTATCACAAGCACCGGCTGGATCGTCTGCGGGACATGTACTGGGCTGTCGGTGGTGCGCTGCCGCACCTGCTGAGCAACCCGGAGGTACGCAGCAAGTTGTCACCGCACGAGGTGGACTTTCTGCGCGAGTACGGCGGGTCTGTGATGGACTATCGGGCAGGGTTTTCGAACGAGCTGGACATTACGGCGAGCATCACACAAGTACCCAAAGATCTGCATGTGCTGGTGCGGGTTGTGCGCGACTGTGGGGTGATTCAGACCGAGCTGGGGAGCATAGACTTTCAGAAAGGACAGCGGTTCATGGTCAGACGAGCAGACATTGAACATCTCATCGTCCAAGGTTACCTCGAACAAGTCTAAGTGAGTCTTGTTTACATTACTAGCCTTTTTTTGCTAGAATCCAACCTTGTACTCGTACAGTCATCATCATCATCATGTTGCGTGTAGCTACTAGACGTTATTCAATGCTCCATCCTCACGTCTCCATGTCCAGCGGTCCACCACCCCCACGTCACGACGACCGCGCGCAGGTTTCGGACTTGGAGTGGGAGATTCGAACGGGTAGGGTTCGGACTTGCACTTTGTGTTGACGCGCATGAACACGTGCTCTCCAGGACGTGCGATCTACATTCTCGAACGAACGTTGCCAGACTTTTTCCAGCGCGGACTCGTCTCGCACGCCGATCAGGACGTTGCCGCTGAGAGTATATATAGCCCTGCCATACGTTTGACGTACACGCCGTCCGTTGCCTTGCCGCCCCCCTTTCCGAGAACGCTGTCGCTCGAAGGTGCGTGTGTGACGTTGCCCGCGGCAACAATGTCCCCTGAAAGCGTACCAGGGCTCGCCTTGTACATGGCGTCGTCCGTCTTTGTTCGCCACACGATGAAGACCCTCTTCGCCGATTTGCGCGTCGAGATGCGCAAGCTGGCTGTGTCACCGCCAAAGAAACGAGAAAAAAGCCTCTTTGTTGGCGTGACCGTGCATGGGACCACGCGTGTGAGCGGCGGTCGTGCAGAGTGGCAAGTGTGGGTTCCCGTTGTGATTCTCAGACGCGGCAACTAGGGATCTAATTCACCAACGCCAGAGATTCGACGTACGGGTTCTCGCCCGTGAGCGGACTGATCCATCTGCACACGATTGATGCGATCCATCCTGCACCGCACGAAGCTGCGTACGCTGCACTGAGCCAAATCTTTGGCATGGGGTCATCGTCGGATACAGATATGCGACCAGGGGCAGTCCGCTGACGTAATAATAATAATAATTTCTTTTATTTTTATTGGTAACCATAGCGTCATAGATATAAACTCGGCGAATCACTCGAAACAAATTCTCGGCTCAATTTCTTTTCCCTCTCTCTCTCTCTCTTTTGCTTGCTTGCTTGCATTCGCTCCTTTGCCATGTTCGCCGCCTTCCTTCTCCTCCCAATCCTTGCCCGATGCACGTACTCGAATTTCTTGTTCGCGAACCCTGGAATTGACCCTGCATTCTACAGTCGTCTTGGCTCAGACTTGCACTCGCTCCTACACCGTCCAGAGCGGCGATATTTGCGACGGCATCTCTGCCACACAACATGTCTCGACGTGCGTGTCTTGGTTTGTTTGATATTTGCACACTCACTTCCACTCCCAGTTACCAACTTGCCGTCGTCAACGAGGGCGTCATTGACCCCACCTGTGACAACTTGAACCCTGGCTCTTCCATCTGTCTCGGCTGGCAAGGCGAGGACTGCACTACCACTTATGTCGTTCAGCTCGGCGACGACTGCGACCAGATCGCCTACAACTCCAACGTTAACAACACCATCTTCTACGCCAACAACCCTCAGCTCGACCAGGCCTGTGATAATTTGTACGTCGGAGAGGTCAGTGTCTTGTCCTGTCGTCGTGTTGCAAACCAGATTGATGTCGGTCATAAATAGGTCGTTTGCACCGCCTCCACGGTCATGGTGCCTCCTCCCCCCGCCAGTGGTACCATGCCTGGTTCAGTCATCCCTGCAACTGCCACCCCTGCCCCGACCGATATCCCTTATTGCGACTAGATGTAAACATGAGCTGGTTCGCCCATGTTTATGGGCCGACACAGGCCGGTCTTGTCGTTTGCCCGCTATTTGTCGCACCCTTGTTATTTCTTAGACGTTGTTTGTTTTGTTCTGCCGGTCTCAGTGTTGGATCTTTCTTGTCCGTATACCCTCCACCCCCTCCTCTTTTTAGTGTACGACCGGCTTGTACCCATTGCATTGCATCGTATGTAGTCGGGTCCTGTGGACTTGCAGGGTCTCAAATTGAATAAATTTAATAACACCCGTGACTTGTCATTGTTCAAACGTTCACCATGGATGCTATGATGGATGTTGACGACCCGTTCTATGCAAAATTGTTCTCTCGCGCGCCCATTTATGACCTCGTATTCGCCAGTCTCTCCCCTCGTTCCCTCGTCCAGGTCGCGCTAACTTGTCGCGCTGCCTACTTGGCGGTGGCCGCGTTCAAGAACAGAGCCTTCAACGTCAACCGCCACCTCTCCAGATACTTTACAGATCCCGTCGCGTTTCGCTCTCTCCAGGCCAGAACAAACACCCTCATATCTGGTTCAAACGCCCTCCAGTTCCTTGACAGGTCCTTTTACCCCGAAGCCGACCTCGACCTCTACACCCATCCCGGCCACTCGCGCGAGGTCGCCCAGTTCCTCCTAGAAGCCCAAGGGTACCAGTATGTCCCTCGCGATTCACAGGACGGGGATTGGAAGAAAGCCATCAAGGACACTTGGGACGGCACCTCCCGCCGGATCGTCCTCGAAGACTTTACCGACCGTGCGTACCCCATGACCGGCGTCAATGCCGTCTGGTCCTTTGAAAAAAAGACCAGCCCCGAGCAAGCGTGCTTGACCGTACAAATCATCGAAGCAAGCTCGTCCCCGGTCGAATGCATTCTCGGATTCCATTCCAGTACGTCATCGTCGTCGACTGTTGTGCGTGTTTGTTGATCTTGAACGTGGCTCAGCGTGTGTCATGAACTTTATCTCGTCCGACGCGGCGTATGCGCTGTATCCCGCCGCGACGTTTGAACACCGTAGCGCGCTCGGCTTGCCCAGCTCGCGCCACAAGCCGGAGGCCGTCGAAAAATACGTGCAGCGCGGTTGGCGCATCTATTTCCTGCCCCCGTCCTGGAACGCCAGGCAAGACCCCGTCAATTCGCCGTTCTTGCTCGAACAGGTGCGATGGGTGGGCGACAAGCACACCTGGGTGCTCCCGCTCGATCAGACCGGGGTCCGACCGCGGCCATTGCTGAGCCGTGCCTCGGCGCCGCTGACGTTTGACCCCGTCCTGTTGAACGGGTGGAGGATGGTTCTCTCCAACGGGATGGCTCTGAACGGGTACGACTGCGATTATTATCCGTTGCAGACGACGCTGTTTCGGTATAATTATGCGATTCCGGACGAGAAGCTGCAAAGGCACGTGCGGGACTGGGCGCACGAACAGGGCAAATATACGCACGGGCAGCTGTCGAAGGAGAATTGGGTGTGGTGGGTTGAATTTTTTTTTTTTTTCGTGCTTGTGAGCGTTGCGTTGACGCGCGGTATACTTAGGTTCGATGCGGACCTGCCTGACTTTTTATACAGATCGCGTCAGTAGTGGTTTGGATTCGTTAGTGTGATTGCCAGGTTCATCTTTAAGTTGGTAACATGGGGCTGCAGGACGTGGGATGATTCGGTTTCGTGGTCAGTGACCACAGGTATTGTACATTTGGCAGTAATGATTTTCACCGTTCCGGAAACAAATAAAGTCGTGTGACCTTGCTCACACGGATTTAGACTTTAAAAGGTGAGAAGATGTATACTGTATGATGTGAGAAATGAAACAAAGCCTAGGGAACCGAACAACGTCCAGGCTGGCTGGCAGGACGTAGTGAGACACAGTGGTAATCAATTCAGACCGAACGTTTACGCCTTTGATGGCGGAGTTCAAGACCCATGCCATGGGGAAGCCGGCGTGGCGAAGTTTGAGGTTCTCACAATTTGAGCACTCACTTGGCCTGGGCATTCCTCTCAAGCAGGTCCACGCTTCTACTGAACTCGTACTATGGCATACACAAGTGACCAGTCTGCACAGAACATAATCCCTCTTTGTTCCCCCTTTCCCTCGCAATGTGAAGGCAACTTCATGCCAGTGGCTGAGGGGAAGGGTTTGAATATGGCCATGGCCAGAGTGGTGAGTCTTTTGCGTAGACCTACAGAAATCGTCCCTGCTTACTACATATTACCAGATTTCACGCAGGAATCCAACTCCTTCCCCTCAAGAGCGATCTGCTATGATGAAGGACGCCTTGGAGAGGAAGAAGGTCGCCGCATCCCTCCTCCTCTCAGCACAGAGAGATATCGAGACACAAGCATCGTTCATGATCGAGGAGAGGGGCCTTGATGAAACCCTTCGTTTCCAAAGCGAACACTATAACATTGGGGATCAGTTTACTGCTGGTGGTTGGTTCCTCATTGCGGTGTCCCGCATAACCATTGCTTCTCCTTCGGCCGACAAACGGTATGCCCATTTTTATTGTTATGCCCGATGGCTCTCATCGTTGCTGTTTAGAAGCTTGACTTGCAGGCTGCCATTGGGTGTTGAGAATTCGCATTGACTGTGAATCTCAATGTGGATAGGCATGCTCAGCATCTTTTGTTGTACCATTTTCACTATTTCATGGCCACGATTGCAATGTATTTCAAAGCCCTTGTTTCAGTATCAAATCCTGGAGTTTCGATTAGAGGAATGTCTCGGCTACTTCCGCTAGTCTGGTGATCAGCCCGTTATGAGGTTGCCGGGGCGGGGCAAACCGTCGATAAGTAGCCGACGGTCTGGTAAATTTCGTTCGCGTCAATTGGGCTGCGCGGATTCCCATATACACGTAAGCATTTGGGCAATAAAAGTGATGGTTTATTGGATTTTTTGAAAAATAACTGGGTTATGTAATATTGTAACCAGTCCAATCTTCGCTTTCGTTTCGACCGTCATCAGCCCCACCGTGCCGTCCTCTGACCTTCCGAATGAGACGTGTTCGTGTTTTACACACCGTATGTGTGTGGATGAGCGCATCCAACGAGCTCTCGACATCCTCCAACACGGTCGACTATCCCTTTTGAAGGCTCTCATCATGATCTTGGATCCGTCGAAAGATGTTTTCTCCGGGCCTCGAGAGCGGGTCTACGC
>JBBPLG010000047.1:0-73167 GCA_038089695.1 Xanthoconium separans | reverse complement strand
AGCGTACCATCTTTGGATGTATGGACGATAGGGAGCTGATTGCGTTGTTCAGGTTAGCATGACATTCGTTCTACTTCTCCGTCTACTGACATATCTCCAGCGGTTATGGGTACCAAGTTTGCATCGTCGATGACTTGTCAAACATTGACAGAGAACTCGCCGGGGCTATGGAATGGGCTCTTGCGGAAATTTCCCGTATTCAGCGTGCAGCTCGCACTGGAAAAACCATCGTTAAGCCCCGTTGGCCCATGATCATCTTGCGGACACCGAAGGGCTGGTCAGGACCAAAAGAGCTACGCGGGGAATATATAGAAGGCTCATTCCGTTCCCATCAAGTACCCCTTCCGGAAGCGAAGACGTCAGAGGAGGAGCTTAGCATATTACGAGACTGGTTGGCCAGCTATCATCCCGAGGAACTTTTCACTATGGGCGTGCCAACCAGCGACGTCACGGACATCATCCCTGCTTTCAGGGAGAAGAGACTGGGGTTCAGGAAGGAAGCTTATGCAGCCTTCCAACCGCTGGTGGTTCCTGATTGGATGCAGTTCGGTGTTGAAAAGGGCCGCGAGGCAAGCTGCATGAAAACAATTGGGACCTTCCTTCGTGAAGTGATCAAAGAGTAAGAGTTCCATGTCTTGTGGTATGTCAGACGCTGAGGCCTATTTGTTAGCAATCCATCCAACTTTAGGATTTTCTCTCCTGATGAGCTTGTCTCGAACAAGCTCGATGCCGTATTCGATGTCACTGGGAGAAACTTCCAATGGGACGTTGCTTGTCGTGCTCAGGGAGGGCGCGTCATCGAAATTCTCTCCGAACACACCTGTCAGGGTATGCTCCAGGGATATACACTTACAGGAAGGACTGGCCTCTTCCCTACGTACGAAGCTTTCCTTGGCATCGTCCACACCATGATGGTGCAGTACAGCAAATTCGTAAAGATGGTTTGTTCTGTCCGTTCACTTTCTGGGATATATGGATAATTTTTTTTGATGCTTAGGCTCATGAGACCGATTGGCGGCATGATATTGGCTCCGTCAACTTTTTAGAGACCTCTACCTGGGCTAGACAGGAGCACAATGGTTTCTCGCATCAAAATCCTTCGTTCATCGGTGCTCTCCTCGATTTGAAACCGAAACTTGCCCGGGTGTACCTCCCACCTGATGCGAACTGTTTCCTTTCTACTGTAGCGCACTGTTTGGCGGCCAAGAATTATATTAATCTTATGGTTGGCAGTAAGCAACCAACCACAGTGTGGCTGAGCCCCGAGGAGGCGCATCATGTACGTTTTCTTTCGTATCATTCTGTGCAAAAATATCACTGAAATTCCTCATGCAGCATTGCGTAGCTGGTGCCTCTGTTTGGAAGTTTGCGAGCGTTGAGGAGGGTTTGGATCCGGATGTGTATGATAACTCTTTACCCTCGTAGTGCGTTTTCTAACGAACGGTTGTCAGCGTCCTTGTCGGAATTGGTACGGAAGTTACGTTTGAGGTGATTGCTGCGGCAGCCCTACTCCGAAAAATGGTTCCCGCTCTTCGCGTACGCGTCGTGAATGTGACAGATCTCATGATTCTCGGTCCACCGGGAAGTCACCCTCACGCGCTCAGCAAAGAGGACTTTGATTCTCTCTTCACTCCGGACAGACCCGTCATCGTCAACTACCACAGCTATCCAGTCGAGTTAAAGGGTCTGTTGTATGGTCGGCCGAATCTTGAAAGGATAGTAATTGGTGGGTTAGTATTTGAATCGTCGCATTTCATGACTCGCGGCTAACGGCGATAAACAGGTACCAAGAAGAAGGAACCACGACATCTCCTTTCGACGTTTGTTGTGTTCATTTTGTTTCATCGCCCCTTACTGACAAAATATATAGATGATGTTGTGCAACCACGTGTCCAGATATGACGTCGCTGCGACCGCTATCCGGGCTGGAGCGTTCCATAATCAAAAGGTCGCGATTGTGGCCCATGAAATGGCGAGTAACATCATGCATCTCGCAGAATCAGACAAGAAGTATATCTACCGTGAAGGGCGAGGTCAGTTCGTGATCGATTTGTGTTGATAAACTGCTGACTTGTGCTGCATCAGACCCTGATGGGACCTTTGACACGCCCGTCTTTGAAAAGAACTGAGCAGTTGGATGAGTGTCTGTATTCGCTCGCGTCGTTCAAGTCGTGTAAGACTAGGTAATGTACTGTAAGAATCGAATAAGACGCGGTGCCAAAAAGCGACAGGCCTGGGACTCGAACCCAGAATCTCTAGCGCCGGAAACTAGCGCGTTACCATTACGCCAACCCGCCTACGAAGAGGGGCTTAAAGTGAGTTTATTTTATCCTTGTCAGCCCACACGATCCTCGGACACAGGGGCCATCTCTCACCTCTGACCGAGCTATGTACTCGGATCCCGGTTCCAGCGCCCCCTGACCGCCACACCAATGTTAATGCTCCCGAAGGTTTCATAGGTACGGTCTAGGATCGCAACCTAAGCCACCGTCCACCTATGAAATCGTCCTCATTCGATCCCTCGAAGCAGCGACTCTAGGGATTACAGGGATCACAGCTGCTCAGATCCTAGACGCTGTCAGGAAAGAGCGTCGTTATTTTCTGAACCTGCCGGCGAGTCGAAAAGGCCAGTGCTACGTGAGTGCCGTTAGCATGGGTCTGTGATTTTTGAAACTTGCACATTCCGGTTGATCCAGCTAAATAATGTGCGGGAAGCCCTTCTTCGCTCGACCCATCACAAACTCGTCCTGCCAGTGCTCATTTGCGGCCCAAGTCATCTCCGCGCACTCTACCTGCACACCGACTCTTGTAGTTATCTCCTACCGCATACGCTCATCACGTTCTTGATCGTCCCAGTGATTCCTTTAGCACCACGTACGCCGTGAGGCGCAAAATACCGCGGGTAGCGTATGTCGGGATCTCTGTCTTCCGGAAATCGCGTGCAAAGATTGGGTCTTTTGATTCTGTTCGTTCAACAACGAGTTGCATGAGATTGACGGTTAGTACCTTGCATTGATGAGTGACGCTCGCTAATCAAGCAACACGCATTCAAGTTCCCTGTCGACTCCAACAACGCGTTCGAGTTCTCGCCATGCTGCCGACGTCGAGCGCACCGTGTATGTCGACTCAGCGTGTCCCAATGAGTCTCTCTTTCGTCAAGTGAACAGCCCCTCAGAGAAGTTCAAGTGACTTGGCTCGTGAATCGTCCGACGACCGTAGTTTGGAATGGCTTTTTGCGTACCCGCAAGGCAAGGAGGTGCCACGGGTGCGTTGCGATCGCCAAAACGCTCGTTTTCCTACTACAGACTCGGCGTGACCGACCGCGAATTGGCAACGCAAAGTGGTCACGGTCCAGTTCACATACAGCAAGAGCACCATGGAAACCAATACTAGTACTGTGGGCAGTGAATGAACTTCACGGTTGCGACCTACTCAAGCTGGCGCGAGAAGGATCCCCTCCGACGAGCCATGTATGTGCGTGCATCCAAGTCCGAGACAAACGTGCGTCGCTGCAAGAAACTTGGCAACCACCCGACGCGATCGGAAACAAGACGAACGTACAAGGTCACTGTCACGCGAGGTCGTACTACGCCGATGTCGTCGGTGAAGCGCACTCGCGAGTCGTGATGCATGGACTTGCGATCAGGTCGCCTGCCATGAGAACGCATCCGGCGTTCATGAATACGCCCCAAAGGTAAGGTTGTTGCTCCCGAGCTCTATGTACGTAGAAGCTGGCGTAAAATCGCAGGGGCAGAGCCTTCCGTCGTTGCTTCTGGATTCTCATTGCCTGCTAAATTGCTGAATCGCCAGGTGGAGATGATTGCGGGCTTGAAGTGCGTTGAACGACCTCCCGGAGATCGTAGGAGAGTTTCTGTTGGAATCTTCTTCTGGATACTAAAGGTAGTCCAGCGTCTTTATAGTCGTCTTTGCTGCCGTGGCATGTGTTCTCACATATTTCACTAGTACTCACATTGACGTTAGGGGTTCATTTCAACGCCGTGCCTACCGCGGGACTGTGTTAATGAGTAGGAAAGGCGCAACGGAAATAACCAGTGCATTAGAACGAAACAGAGTCGCGAAATGTCGGCGGTAAGATGGCATTATCGTACATCAAAGAGACCGAGCAAGTATGAATATGAATGTACAAACTTGGAACTAAGATAAGCTTGATAGCAAGGCTATGTTTTCAGCTACTTCTTTGGTCGCCTCTTGACTTCGTCTTCCTTGCATGCATGCAACATGAGTTTGTTTGGGTGGCCCGGGGTCATTCCGCTGTGTCCCTTTGACCAGTCATAAGAGACAGCATATGCAAATATCGTGCCATTGCGGTTGAACGTCGTGGCACTGATAGGGCCAGGGGCAGATTCAAACGCTGGGTACAAGAATGAGGTCAGGCCCCAATGAATAGCACATTACAAAACATACTCTTTAGCCGCGTGCGCGCATCCTTGTCCCAGAAATGGATGGTTCCATCAGAACCTGTACATACGAGCATGAGCGAAAACACGTTGCAACGACATTGAGGCGCACCGCAGGTAGAGAACGTTCCATGGACAGGGTGGAACGTAATGTCGTTCACAGCATATACCAATGATTGATCTTTTGCGTTGGGGGTCTGATCTCTGCGGTGACATTTGAAAGAAAAATTATTCCTGTAGCAGACGTCAGGGCCTTGTGGCTAGTGAATCCGAGACAATCTCACGTGCTATCCTTGTCTTCAACGTATCTGGATGAATGAGAGGTCGCCCACGCGCAAAAGTCTAGTCAGGACGTACTGTATGGCTACACGACCTTCGATACTGCCGACTGCAAATCCGCTACTCTGTGAGTTGGTGAAGCAGGTTACTACACGAGTCTGCCACTTCAAGGGAGACGTTATAGTCTGAATACGGTGACATGAATGGATGTAATTGGAAGCGTGATATGGCGGACCGACCTTGTATGCTGCGGATGGATTTGTCAAATTGTATATTTGGATATGACGCTCTGCAGTGCCCACGACCAGGAGGGGATATTGGACATCCATTGTGTAGCAACGTTCCGGTAATTGGACTGTGGCAACAGGACTTGCGGAACGCAGGTCCCAGTACTTTGGATGGAAAAGAACGAGTGAGCATCAAGTTGGAAAGTAAAGGAGGTGTGGTCGGACCTTGAGTGTCTTGTCCCAACTGCCTGTGGCCAGAATGCCGCCTTGTGGCGTTTCTATCCACTTGACGACTTTTATTGGCGCATCATGCTGCGCGACTTGCGTTGTTTGACCGTTCGTGATATCAAACATGCGTGCGGCGTTGTCCGCACCGCCAGAGATGACTTTATTGCCGTCCTTTTAGGGAGAGTAAGATGAATTAGAATGGTGGATGTGATATGGGACCCACCTTGTTCCAGCAAACGCTGAGCACTGGTCCCTGATGGCCGTACATAGCCTTGCCCTGTGTCTGACCACCTGCGCCGACCTCGTAGAGACGGACCTGGGATACGCGTTGGTGACGGGTGATATGTGAAGAAAGGGTGGACCAACATTGTTGTCCCAGCTGCCGACGGCGAGATAGTCGGCAGCAGAGGAAAACGCGAGCGAGGATATGGAGTCTGTGGGTGGTTCTGGTACTTCGATGTCCTTGTCGGCGGGGGCAGCTGGTGTGGTCGTCGCGTTCGCCGAGCCAAAGAAGGCCATGGTCGTAGTATGAGTCTAGGAGACAAGACTCGCGTTTCTTCTCACGCCACTTAGTAGTCAATGTCACTGTTGTCTCTGTTCCTCACCCTCACCAAAACCTCGTTGTCGGTCGTCGTCCGTAACGCTAAACATGTGTCGGTGCTCGTGCCCATCTAAGCTCCCAGCGAACATGATAAGACGGTCAATGACGTCATTTATCCCGCAAAACCAATGTGCATGTAAGTAAGTGTTGGATGTAACATAGTAGTAGTTAGTTGCGAGTAAATGTAGTTGAAATGATTTCGTCTATGCAATGCTAAACTCATAGTGTCTTTTCCTTTGGAACTTCGAGTAATGGGTCAAGCTGTGATTCTGGCTGGCGATACGAGCCACCTGCACGATCTGCCCACGTGAAGTACTGTGATAGGAGATTAGCGGCCAAGATATCGCTATCAATCAACGGACTGTGGGTACCTGGCCGTAATTAACTGTAAAGTAAAGATGGTGCAGCGTGTGGTGTGCGGGACCGTTGATGACGTGTTCAAGCGGATGGCCGGTGATCATATCGGAATCATGAATCTATACGGGACACGTCAGATGAAACATCCCGCGTGCAGAAAAGGGCAATCATACCAGTATGCTCCAAAAGTTGACGAACACAAAGAGACCCAAGTACAACCATCGGTGAAGCGGGAACAAGAAGATAAAGAGGTGGTATGGCACGGACTGCAAGTAACCATCCACGGGATGGAATGCATGGGATGCAAACGGGGTCGGTACTGGGGCAACGTCTCGATCGACGAGAAAAGAGAGAGATTAGAGATCACGTACTTATCCACTTGTGATGGGGCTTGTGGAAGGTCTTGTATAGTATGGGATGATGCAGGGTACGATGGATCCAGTATACGAGATAGTCGGTGAAGACCAAAAAGCTGGGGATGTGAGCCGGAGTGGGCGTGGATGACAATGAGACATACAATGGGACGGAGAAAACAAGGTAAAACCATCCATAGTCGGACACGTCGTCGTACAATTTGGAATAGCCCATGACCTCGGCTTGGAACCAAGGGAGCGTCAACAGCGTCATTCCGGGGAACGCCTTGATACTGGTCAGAACTTCGGCTGTAATCTGGTTTTTGAGGAAGCGGGGATGTCGCATCATGTCGTGATTGAATATGAATTGGAAGGAGAGACCGGCGAAAATGAAATAAAGGAGGTGTATGCCAATCAGGGTGACCACAATCAACGAGAGTAGTTGTCTGGGTACATAATCTCTCGGCCATGATGCGCTGCCGAGGAAGGCGTGGTCATCGGCGAGCGGGTCGCTGAGTGGGACGATGCGGGCCCACACGTTGTCGAGGACATACTCGTCGGCGATGTGGAGAACGAGGTCCATGGTTGACAAGGAAATGCGGAAACTTGACCAGACTAGTAATTTTTATAACCCGTAACAACATCAGACCACTTTTTTTTTTTTTCCTAGATCACACGCCATCGAGCTCATCGTCGTCGACGCTGGCAAAGGACCACGAAGCCGGACGGATGATCCCAATATCTCGCTATCAGCTCGCGTTCTCAGCGATCCTTCTCTCGGAAACTTTCTACGCTCTTATCTTGGCTTTTCTCGAAGAGTCGAACTTGACTTAGCACACGGCTCCAACGCGTGTTCGCCGCCGCCAACCAAGATGAATTACAGAATGGAAGCCGCATCGCTTCTGAGCACCCCCTCTACGCAAGGCGAATCCATCGCGTGATACAAACATTCCCTACACGTGCTGTTTTGAAACGTCAGTTCCGTCCCGGATATCTCGAGCTGCCTACAGTTCACATCCCTCCCACCAACTCACCAACAATGGGCCAAATCTTGGCATGCACCAGACGCAAGCAGCTCGACAAGTTTGCCGACGAGGAGCCAAAGCTTCCTCACTCCCCCATAGCGGCTCCGCCCGTCCGCGAAACCATCTACATTGCGTACGTCGTTCTCCTCGAGGTCCCCCTCTCCGTCCTTATCAGTCACATCAGGGTCATGGGATCCACTGGTAGCGGCAAAACTACCGTTCGTCTCTCGGCTGGTCTTGATCCTGCCCTTTGCTCATGGCCCATCGTTTTCTAGTTCATCAACCTCGCGTCGGGGTCCAACCTTCGAGAAGGTTCGGGTCTGGAGAGTTGCACCAACGAGGTACAGACCTCCACCCCCTTTTACGTCGGCCGACAACAGGTCGTCTTGATCGATACCCCTGGTTTCGACGATACCACCTTGACGGACACGGACGTCTTGAAGCTCATTGCTGCGTACCTGGTCACCACGTAGGCTTGCATCCATGCTCTCCCTTCCACCGCCTAACTCACTCCACAGCAACAAGCAAGGCGCACGCCTTGCCGGTGTCATCTATATGCATCGAATCTCCGACGTGAGGGTCGGGGGTTCCGCTCGGCGTGATTTTAGAATGTTCCAGGAACTCTGCGGCGAAGAAGCTTACCCCAACGTCATCATCGTCACTAATATGTGGGGCACAGTCACTGCGGAAGATGGCACTGCCCGAGAGCGGGAACTCGTTACCAAGGACATCTTCTTCAAGCCGATCCTTGATAAGCACGCAAAGATACTGCGGCACGAGAACACGAAACAGTCCGCTCACCAAATCCTCCACAATTTGATTGACAAGGAACCCGTCGTGCTTCAAATCCAGCGGGAGTTGGGAGAAGGCATGGACATCACCCAGACCGCCGCTTATAAGCAGCTTGATAAGGAGATGTCCGAACTCGCCGCACGGCATATGAGGGAGCTGGAAGCTCTCAGGGAAGAAATGGCGGACGCCGAGCGAAGCCAAGACGAAGAAACGCGAAGAGAGCTCCAGGAAGAGGTGTACAAGGTAGAAGCGGAGTTGGAACAGGCCCAGAGCCAAGCTGCTCGCCTTGCCTCTGACTATCAAACTGAACTTCGCAGGATCGAGGAGATACTGCAGGTCAAGGAAGGGTGATTCGCCCACCGGGGCACGTTATGTAGCATCTGCGAGCTGGCTCGTCACTTTGTTTAGCACTTGTCGTCTAGTGTACCATTGGACGTTGAACGTTGTTGGGTCCAGATCTAGACGTGCAGCACCCTCCCACCGCCTTAATGCTATGCTATTTACCACAGCCATGAGCCTAGAGCATCGGTCTCGACGGCGTATTGGCCTTGCAAAGTCGTGCCCCAGTTCTTTGTGGCTCCGCGAAGTCCCCGTATATTCAGGGGTTTCGCTCGGAGCAGCAGGACTCATCGTGGCCAGCTAATAACCGATCAGTGAAACGCTGAAAAGGTGTTGTCGCGTCGCGTCGTTGGAGACTGGTGCCACCAAGAACCGCAAACACGCGTCCTCGATCGGCGTCCTGAAGCAATGTGATTAGGGTGCATGTTGTAGGTCCGAGTGGGGGATATAAGCAATACCCCTTCGACACTCTGACGACTCGAATAACTCTCTTCTTCCCCATTCCCAGCCATGGCTTCCCGCGGAAAAGAAATCAGAATTGCGTACGATCTCCTCTCTTTGTTCGTGCTCTAACTAACATGTTCATGCACAGCGTCATGGGCGCCACCGGAAGTGGTAAATCCACCGTACGTTGGTCCCGCGACGTGCGAACTCGGTACTGATAATTCGACAGTTTATCAACCTCGCCAGCGGGTCTAGCTTGCCCGTCGGCCGTGGCCTGGAGAGCTGTACGTCCGAAGTACGCACCTCCAGACCATTCCTCCTCAATGGGCGCATTGTCACCTTGATTGACACGCCCGGGTTCGACGACACGTCGCGCAGCGACACGGACATTCTCTCGTCCATCGCCGCCTACCTGTCCAACACGTAAGCACGCCCCCCCTTCCCTTGCCATGAGCCGCATCCGACTCAAGCGACCACACAGTTACGAGCAAGGTGCCAAGCTCGCCGGCATCATCTACATGCACCGCATCTCCGACGTCCGGATGGGCGGCACCTCGAAGCGCAACTTTCGCATCTTCCGCGAGCTCTGCGGAGACAGCACCCTCCGCAACGTGCTCATCGTGACCAACATGTGGTCCAACGTCGACCCCAAGATCGGCGAGGCGCGCGAGAAAGAGCTCGCCAACAATGACAAGTTCTTCAAGCCCGTCCTCGAAAAGGGCGCAAAGCTGCTCCGCCACAGCGGCACACAGCCTTCGGCGCAGGCAATTCTGCGTCATTTGATCAATACCCAGGCTGCGACGCTCCTCATACAGCACGAGCTTGTCAACGAGCGCAAGGATCTCGCTCATACCGCTGCCGGGGCTGAGCTCAGCCGCGCCTTGAAGGAGCAGGCAGACCGACACGACGAGGAGCTCAAGAAGCTCCGTCAGGAGATGGAGGTCGCGATGCGCGCCAAAGACGAGGAGACAAGGTCCGAGCTCCAGGAAGAAGTCGATAGAAAGCGAGAGGAGATGGAGCGCATACAGCGCGACTCGGAGCGTATGGCGGCAGACTTCCTCGCCGAGAAGGTCCGACTTGAATCCAGGATCGCGGAAATGGAGAACGAAAATCGTCGACATGTGCAGGAGCTCGAGGGAATGCAGGAGCAGGTTCTCCAGGCACGCAAGGAAGTGGAGATATCGCAGGTCGAACATGCGCGGCGTGAGACCGAACTGTTAAACGAGAAGAAGGAAGCGGAAGAGCGGAAGGCTCGCCTCCTGGAAGAGGAGCGCAAGGCCCGAGAACTCGCCGAGGCGCAGCACCAGGAGCATCTACGTTCCCTGAAGCAAGAAATGCTGCGAGCAGAAGCCGAACAAAAGCAGGCCGAGGCGGCACACGCGGAGAAGGTTAGGCTAGAGCATGAGCGGGCTCTCGCGCTCGAGGCAGAACTCCAACGTCAGGCGCAAGCCAGGGAGGAAGAAGAAAAAGCAAGACAACTGGCGGAGGACCGCGAGAAAGCTCGCTTACAGGACGAGGTAGAGAAAGCCCGGCAGGAGATGGAGAGGCTCGCCGCTGAGCAAGAGCGCCGTGACCGCGAGGCCGCTGCCGCAAGCCAAGCACAAGCGGAAGCTCACGCCCTCCTCCTCGAACAAAAGAACCAGGCTCTGCAGGACGAGAAGGAGAGATATCAGAAACATATCGCGGAGGAAACAGATCGCGTACGTCGGGCCTTGGAGGAAGCTCATGCCAAGAAAGAACAGCAGGCGCTGGCTCAACGAAGATCGGACGAGGATCGCGTTCGACTGCTGGAGGAACTGTACCGCCGCAAGCTACAAGAGGAAGAGCAACGCAGGCTGAGCCTGCAAGAGGAGCTCGCACGCCACCATAAAGCGAAGGACGCGACTGTCGAAGCAGATCTAGCCCGGAGAGAGAGCGAGACGGAAGCGGCGAGGAAGACCAGAGAAGCTGCTCAGGCGAGACTCGAGGAAGAGCGCCAGCAAGCAAAGCTGCGGGAGGAAGCCTTCAGAAAGCAGCTCGAGGAAGAGGTTGCGCAAGTCCGCAAGGCAATGGAGGAGGAGCTAGCCAAGAAGGAGCGCCAAGCTACGGAAGCAAAGCGCGCCGCAGAACTCTCCAGAGCGTTGGCATCCGAGGCTCAAGAGAAAGCTAGGTTAGCGGAAGAGCACGAGCGCAAAAAGAAACTAGAGGGAGAGCTGGCGGAGCTTCACAGACGAGTTGGGGAGGCCGAAGATTATCGGAGACGACTGCAGGCAGAGGCGGCGGAACGGGAGGTTGTGGAACGCCAAAAGCAAGCCCAGCTGCAAGAAGAGCTCGCAAAGGCTCGTCGGGAGGTGGAGTCTATGAAAACTGCAGCGCAAGAGCGGAATAACAAGAAAGACCCACCATCCGGTTTCATACTCCCGATACCGTTCGTTGTCTGGAAGGCTGCAATGCACTGGCTTGGTGCGAGATAGACATTGCGAGCAGACATGGACCTTGACTGTTCTTCGATCATATTCGAGTCGTTCTTGTGTTTTCGTGATATTTTTTTTTCAACACGCTATCTATTTGGATGTTGCATATAGCTTTACGACATGTACAGTTGAATTGTATACAATGAATCGTTGGCTTGGTGGACCTATAACAGCTAACGGGTTGGCTTCAGACACAGACTTACCACTGGAGCCGAAACCTTCTGGTTATCCGCTGTTATGTAAGTAAGCGGTACGATGCTCACCCGAAAGGAGAGGGTCGGCCTTGCGAGTGCATCCATAGCAGTCTAGTGAGCGTGAGCTCACGCACGCATTGGTAGTCCCAGTGAAATGACCAAGAAGTGCGAGGTCACCCACCCGGACTTCGCCGAGCGCGTTGATATCCCCATGTCTGGCCATACACAAAGTTGACTTTGCCCCTTGCCAGTTCAACTTTTCGGCTGACGACAAGCGCGCCTAATGTCGGCGACAAGCCACAAGCGCTTAAGCAGACCAAAGAATGGACATGACAATAAAAATATGCCTGCGCAACGTATCCTTATAAATGTATGCCAGAACTTACAGCAAAGTTCTGCAAGATTGCGTGTGTGCTAGGAAGATCTCAGCTCAGAGTCCAGGTTCGTGTGCTGCACCAAAGAGGATGACCGAATCGTCACAGCAGGGTGAAAGATATATTGGATAAAGAACTCGTAAAAGACATTTCAGGTTTGAACGTCACGAACTCCTAGTTTGTTCCTGGAAAACTGGATGTCTGGTATCGTTGACCGAACAAGGACTCGGTCTGACCAACATTCGACATGGGGGGATATTTGGAAACGTGCTCGAGAATGAAAAAATGGTATCACAGAGGAAATTATTTCGTCAGGAGTCGTGGAAAATGAGCAAAATCTCCCATTACGCCGTAGCCTTCTTCTCTTCATGGGAGTAATCGGACGAAGTCTCCGAGTCATGAGTGCCCATCTGAGAAGTGTCAAATCCGTTCTCCTCCAAATACAAGCGGAACTGTAGTTCAGATGTCACGGAACCATTCGAAAGGGTGCACATGACACATACCGCCTCATCTTCCGCGGCCATTCCGTCATGAGTGAGAGGCTTGACCAAGAGGAACACCACTGCGGCACTAAGAACAGCAAGTCCGCTAGCAACCCAGAAGGGACCCGTAGTTCCCTTGATCGAGCTGGCACCGCCGAAATCTGCGTTGTGTTTGAGCATAATTGTCGACTGACTTCACGAATACCCACCAGAAACGATTGACTTCCAGCCTATCCACGAGGAAATTAGTCGATCGTCACCGGATGACTGACATCATATTCCACATACAATATGTACCGACAAAGGCGCCGACCTTTCCGATGGCGGCAGCGACACCATAGTATTGGCCGCGGACTGCAGTAGGTGCGGTCTTGGAAGCAAGAATGCCCAGGCAGTTGCCAGGACCTACATTTATGAGAAAGATACTGGTACGCGACAAGTCACTCACCAAACTCTCCGAAACTCAGGAAAATACCATATACGACCTGATATCAAGTTAAATAAAAATAGTTTACCCCAGTATGCGGCGCACGACTAACAGAAAAAGCAGCGATGTGTCTCGATATGCGAGCGTATAGACCACTCATAATAAACCCAATAATTGCCTGAGCGAGTAAACCGGAGATCTGACAGTGTGACATGAATTTCACGATGGTGCAAGTCGCGGCAGCATTACCATCGTTTTCTTAGGTCCCAGATAATCAACAACGAATGCGCCGATGACGGTTCCTGGGATGTAGAAAAGACTAATGAAAGGTGAGAATGGGGTATCCGGAACGAGGAGGCAAGCATACTTGATGACAACACTCCATCCAAACACGACGCCCAGAGAAGCGGAACTTCCGTAAACGCTATATAGTATCTGTATCACCGTTGTCCGTAGAAATGGGAGTTTGGCTCACGCGTCGGTAATCGTTGAAGAATAAAGACCAAACTATACAACAAGTAAATCAGATGAAGCAAAAATAAAAGGACAGTCTCACTGGATACCTGTGTGCCTGAGTTAGGATTGTGGTGAAGGATAAATGAGGATACGTACGTGATGAAGTCATAGATAAACCTATATTGCGCCAGTTCAGTGTATGACAACCGTATCCAGGACGGGCGACAGTTATTTTGACGGCATACATGGCGACTTCGTCAACTTACCAAGCCAGTGAGATCCCGAACAGCCCTTTCCAATAGCGCCTGATGACTAGATAATATGGGATCTGCACAGATTTCATCGAGTTCCTTTTGTAACTTGGTGGTTCTTCCATGCGTAGACGCCATAAAAATACAGCAAGAGCAGGAATGACGCCTAGACCGAGAGAAAGACGCCACACAGCCCGGAGGTGGTGCTCCCCGAAGCTACGAAGAAGAAATGAAGGTCAGTTCTCAATGTGGCGCATGACACAACACACATCCAATACAAGACCAGAGGTACAAATGCGCCGACTACAAAACCGACGTCGATCATAGTGTCTGGAAGTCGCTTAGATCCGCAACACGAGGTTAGCACCGGGGAGAACATACTAGTTGCGAGTGCCAACCATCGATGCTGAGCGTTTTTTGCAATGCCCTCTTCTTCTGTTTGTTCCGAGGCGGAAACCGAACCGCAAGGATATTCCGCACCGATTCCAATACCTATTAGGAAGCTGTCGGGTGGGTTCATAAGATAATGTTGTGACCATCGAGGGATCGACTTACCGGCAAGCAGAGAGCATGGCGATCAGTCCGCCGAAACTGCCATGCGCACCCGAAGAAGCAGCGGATAAGCCGGCGAAGACGGCAACGATACCGGTTGCAGTCATCTAGCAACCTTATGATTTCGTGACAATGGTTTCTGAATAGAGCTCACCATGCCAAATTTACGACCGACCTTGTCGGATATCCAGCCAAAGGTCAACATACCTACCAAGGTGCCTGGTGGTGATGTTAAAAATGTTGGGTAACGACGAGCAGAGAAGACGAAACCTGCGAATGTGATACTAGTGAGAGTGCTACTGTAATTATGGGCAGCCAATGCTTTGGAACCATAGATGGTGCTCAGGACTGCGAGCAAGGTGAGATCCAAAAAGGAAGTTGGACGATAGACAGTATCATACTTGTATTAACTTATAGATAGATGTGATGTTGAGATGGCAGACCAGAAGCGAGCAAGGGATGACATACCCATTCCAATGACGTTGTTGGAATAACCTGGAGATGAAAGAGCTGAGTGTACACGGCACAATGAGATGATTGGTGTAGATACCATCAGAAAACAAAGCTGTTCCGCAACTGTTTGAAAAGGTGAGCAAGTTGAGTGGAAAAAGGGAGGAAACGTACGCGAATATGAGAGAGACTCTGGAAAGACCTTTGGGCTCGGACATGTTGGCAGATGGAATGGGAGCGAGGGGCAGATAGGCCACTGGCAGCTTTAACGAAGCACCATGCGGATGCTTCTTATACGGCCGCATTGGGCCAATGTGGGAGTATCATACATAGATAGCAACGATTGGCTAGCGAACGGCAACGTTCGTGGACCGATACCGATTGATGGAATTCCGGACTCGCCGGCGGCGCTGACAACTGTCCAAATATTAGCTGTACGGTACATGTGCCATCAAGAACTTGTCAGGCACGATGGTGTCACGTCACGTTGTCACATGCTCATCACATCAGCATCACAAAGTTCTCGAGCTCGTTCGATACTATGACGACACTCGTCGCTATATAATCCAGCTGGGCCTACACTAGGTCTCATCGAATCATGTGACACAACACAGTACCCCGACAAGACGGCTTCGCGCCAGCGGTGCAGACAACCTGCAGACAGGCGTGAACGCGGAGCAAGAGGACGCAGCCGCTGCAAGTTCAGAGGACACAGGCCGCGTCAGCAAGGGTAAGTATGTGCAATGTTTAATCGTGCAGCAAAGACCAGGCAGACTCTCTTGCCGGGACGCGCGGAACCCGCGGCGTGAAGACCGATGCATTCAACCAAGATAGTGCGTTGGATTCCATGCAATTCAGCGAGAGAACCTAGCAGACTTGGCCGGCGCGGCACGAGACAGATGACAACGTGAAGAACAATTGTTTTCTTGTATTGCTAGTAGTGACTATCGAAAGATTTCTCACGCGGGTTGGACAAACCCAGAACGCGACCGCTGCGTAAGATGACACCGATACCAGTTCCGAGACCATTCAAGCGTACTCGCACCGACCTAGATGATGCCTACCATTCGCCACCTTTATCGATCCAGTCACCGTCGCAAGTCAAGGGAGAGCACAGTCCATCTCCACCCCTTGTCGAAAAGAACCTGATCACTTCGGGAACAAAGCGTTTCATTCCCATTCCCAACGACTGTCTTCCACCCTGCTCTGATTACAGGCAAAATCGGTCGAAATGGGTAGAAAGGTGCGTTGGGGAATTGGAGGCACTGAACCTCATCCCAGAGAGGAAACTGTTCAGGTCAGTGGTGAAAAAAAAGTACACCTTTTCTCCCTTCTGATCAATATCTACTAGGGACGATGGCTTGGTTATCGACTGGTACGCTCCAGGCGTCTCTCAGATCCCATTCCTGAACTCCTCACAGGAAGAGCCATGTCCCTGTTTGGTCAGATACCCTCAAGCCCGACTCACAAGACCTCGCTGCGATAATCACGCTTACGCACAGATCCAACGCACAGCAGCGTCGCTCCCCTGTGCGCAGAGAGTCGCCTTTACAGCCTGCGACTACAGTTTCCACCCCCGGATGTCCTCCCATTTCTGGTGACATCCCCAGTCCAGAACTTCCATTCAAGAAAAGATTGCCCGCACCGCCACGGCCACTGTCAAAACGTCGAAACAATCTCTCCCAACAAATCCCCACCGACGCACTTCCGAGCGGATCAGGTTCTTCCTTCCTCTATCCAGAAAGACCGCGGCCCTCCGGTGAAACAGAGCATGAAGGTCACTCCTCATCCCGCGATCGCATATCCAGTTTATCAGATCGTGTTCCATTGTCTGACCCTCCGAGCGTGGCCCGTGACCAGTTGGAGGCTAATGATACAACTTCCGCTGTAGAGGAAGAGATGACAGAAATGACTTTGGACTATCTTCGCCGGTAAGCCACTAGAGAGATTGCTTGTTTACACCGAATTGACCCCTTGGGTCTGCTCATAGATACGTCCAAATCTACGAATCTGACAGGGCGAGTCTTGCTTCTGCATACGGCAGCAACACCTCGTTCTCATACCGTGTTCACCCCCTTACACAAAATAGCAGCGGAAGGTCTGATACTCGGGAACCTCAGTCTGCTGCCTCTGGCGGCCAACGGACGCGCCTCGACATAGCGACTACATTGCTAACGCTACCCTCCCTCCACGTGAATGCCCAAAGTTCTGGCATTGCGCGGATGGAGTACGACATGTTCTATCTTGGAGTGACGCTTGGAATGTTTGTGGTCTGTCGGGTGGTGGATTCCACCAGGACAGTCGTGCACAATTTTATATTGCAGAGGAAAGAAGTTGATGCAGAGGACGCAGCGATTGAGGGTGTCTGGCCCCTGACGGCCACTGCACACCAGATTCTCGTCTTCGAGGCATGAGTTGACAAGTGGCTATCGTTCACATGAGGATTAGCCATATCATGTACGAAGGGTGAATTATACTGCGAGTCCCAAGTATCTCCGGTCGCGTGGGTGTGTGGCCAGAGCGACCTCGACTGCTGCCATGTGCGTGGCAGCCGACCTGAAGGCATGTGTGCGGTACCTACTGCGCGCTGCGACACGTCGTCCGGTCTCTATATGCTGTGTGAGAACATGGGCTGTGTGCCTGGTGCAAATCTGCAGCGAAGGTGGCAAGTAAATCGCGCTGAGATTTGGCACGACACAGGACAAACAAAGTGCAAATGAAGCCCGATGTCGAGGACGTCGACGAGCACGGAAGGGGGACAGAACGTGGAGGCTGATGCAAATGCTGGACGTCGTCGGGAACGTGTCGGCCCCCCCAAGCAGCGAGGCGATTCAAAGTCCGCTGTTCTCCTTATTTTCGCAGCCAAACGTAGACGCTCACCAATCCAATCCCGCATTCTTTCCTTCAGCCCTTCCTCGGACTGGCGTCCTTGAGATATTTTCCCCTTCATCCTAAATGACGACCCCTCACGTTGTAGCCTCATCCTCGGGGCATCATTCTCGATCCACCTCTTCGAATGGCATCGTTGGCAATCATTTCCGCGTTGGCAAGAAAATCGGAGAGGGTTCCTTTGGCGTCGTGTTCGAAGGTACGTCTACTCAAACTACACATCCTCGTCTGCCCTTCCAGAAGGACTGGACGGTCCTCTGCCTGTGCACCAACGGTGGGAGCCCCGGGAAGTATCACCCACTTGATTCCTCCAGCACGGAAATGACTCTTTCCTGGCTGTTCCGTGGTCATGGAGACGCAGCATATGTCAGATGGTCGTACACTTGACATCATTGATGTCCTGTTGATGCCGAATCTTCGCCTCAGCTTATTCGCGTCTCGTATACATTCGTCTTGAACTCATCCCTTCATCTTCATAGGCACGAAGCTTCTCACAAGCCAACCCGTTGCTATCAAATTCGTAGGTTTCCGTGCTCCCGAGGAGACAAATTCCTGATCTCCGCGCTTTCTCAAAGGAGCCACGAAAGTCCGATGCCCCCCAATTACGGGATGAGTTTCGATCCTATAGAACGCTGAACAGCACATGTGCGCATATTTCTTCCAATCCTTTCCGTCCGCGGCTCAAGCCCCAGCGTTCAGTGGGTGTCCCCCAAGTTCATCATTTTGGGCAGGAAGGACTCCACAATGTCCTCGTAATTGATCTCCTTGGACCTAATCTTGAGGACCTCTTCGACATGTGTGGACGCAAGTTCACCATCAAAACAGTATGCATGGCAGCGAAGCAAATGGTGAGTGGTCTCAATTTCGTTTAGCATCTCCATGTATGCGTGCAAATATACAAATTCCTGGGATACTAATCGCCTTATCTCTTGTCGATTAATCCCGAATCTTACATGCATGTTTGTCACCGGACTAATCCTATTTCAGATTACCCGCATTCAGTCAGTCCACGACAAGTCACTCATTTATCGAGATATCAAGCCGGATAACTTTCTGGTTGGCGTTCCTGGTACGAAAACGGCCAACGTTATTCACATCATCGGTACGTACATTTCCTCACAGAAATACTACCCCTTCAACCTTCCCCGCGGTATCATATTTTTTATTTATTTTAAGACTACTGCCGTGATAGGTGTCCCTCCCAGATACCGTTGCACATTGTGATTCTTCCAACTTGCTGATCTGACTTGCTCTGCAGACTTCGGCATGGCAAAGCACTACCGAGACCCAAAGAGTAAAGTCCATATCCCTTACCGTGAACGCAAGAGTCTGTCCGGCACCGCACGATACATGTCAATCAACACTCATCTTGGTCGTGAACAGTCTCGGAGAGACGACCTAGAGTCTTTGGGCCACGTATTTATGTACTTCCTGCGCGGGGGCCTCCCTTGGCAAGGACTCAGGGCTGCAACCAACAAGCAAAAATATGAAAAGATTGGAGAGAAGAAGCAGACTACGGCAATTTCGGAGTTGTGTGAGGGCTTTCCAGGTGCGCTCTTCCTCGGTGCATCGCCATATCATCGCTTTCCGTGAGGGCGTGGTGATGACGGCTCGGCCCATTGTGACTAATCGTATCCCTCGCAGAGGAGTTTGCCATATATATGAACTATGTGCGAAAGCTGGGGTTCGAGGAGTCTCCTGACTACGACTTCCTTCGCGAGTTGTTCTCCAAAATTCTCAAGAATATTGGAGAGCAAGATGATGGTATCTATGATTGGATGTTGTTGAATAACGGAAAAGGTTGGGAAGCTGGTAATGTGTGTGATTCGCGCTCCATCCGTCCAAACCTTTACATAATGCCTGGTTTTGGCAGACACCTTCTTCGTTGTTGGCGCAGGCACACGCAACCGCAACTGCGAATACCCCACATACACCTCGTCACCGTGATACCAATCGCCGTCCTCGAGCTCCGGTTGCTGATCCGTCACCATCGTCACCTCTGGTTCTTGCTCCAACGCCTGCTCACCATAAGAGTTCCAGACGACCTGGAACTCGCGAAGGTCATGGCGCGCGAGATTCGATGACCCGCGGCGATGCCAATCCTCAGGCTTCAGCCCCTGTGAACAGACGAGTTAGCCAGAATCCGCGGGATAGCCCGGGACTTTCTCCTCATCCTTACGCCACCGTTCCCACTCCGGCGGGTTATCGGACCAATGGATATGGTAGGGCCTCTCCCGCACCGCCGGCGCAAGTAGCGATGGGAATCAACGGCGGTCATGGTGGACGCACCGATGGATCCGACTCGTTCCTTTATGGGGTGCAAGCGCATGGTGGCAAGCAGGCGACTAATTCGCGAGAAGATACTACTGGGGGTACAATTCTTCGCGATGGTGCACACACACGGATGGCGGTGTTCGAGAGTCAGATGCCCGAGGCGGATGATCTGGAGGATGACCGACACCCCAAGAAAAGAGGTTTCTTTTACAGCCTGTTCTGCTGCAGGGCATGAATCATCCCTAGATGTTTGGCATGCGCAGGTCGCACTTTCTTTTGGGACTCGGTGAGTTGTTACTGTGTGTAAGATAATATGTTGGCCTGACTGAGCGCCAGGGAACTGCTTGACGACGACGATCACACGATCTATCTTCCTATTGCTATCATACATGCTCATCTACCTTGCTGCACTTGGTCACGGGAATTATGTCGTTTCACTCGCAGGTCGACGATATCATCAAGTTGCCTATACCCTTGACAGTCTTTACATGGTAGCACCTCAGGCGTATTCCCAATGCCATTCTTTATGATCCTTTGAGGAGTTGCTTTCTTGTCTATATCATGATGCTTGTGTATTACGTATGTCTCGTACTTTATTCTGCTTTCGAGGGTCCACCGAAAGATAATCGAGTTTTTATTTGTCTTTTCTTTTCAGGGCCCATGATGGACAAGACGCGAGATACAAAATACACGAGCAAAATAACAGCCGACAGCGAACACGATGGTCTGCCTAATCGTACACTCGATGCAAAAGTGGAGACAAACGTTGTGAATGCAAAGTTTCTCCGAGTTCAAACCGGATATTTCCCCCTCCCATGGCAAGTTACCTCGCCAGCTAGCTTGCGGTCCCGTTACGGCCTCCAGGAGCCGCGGTGTTCCTCACCGCCGCACTCTGCCCGACGCCAGCTTCTTTATGGAGCACCGTGTGCGCATTATAGGGACGGGGCAGGGAGGAGCCGGTAGAGGTATTCAGCCCCTCGGTGATGGGTGTGTGATAAGGTGCGGAGGTAGGATAAGCGCCAGAGGGAACTTGGTACGGGGTGTTGGATGGGTCAGGTTCTGACACGACATATGTGCGCGTCCCTGAGGATGACAGGTGTGGCTCTGGGGATGTGTCGTGCTGTTTCTCGTATGTGGGCACGGAGGAGGGCGTGGTCGGCGTGGTCGGCGAGATGAAGTGGTTGTGGGCGTTTAGGACGACAAAGGGGGAGTGAAAGGAACGAACGTGGGTGAGACGGAGACGGAGGAGGGAGGCGACGGTGGGGTACATGACGGTTGTGAGGAGAGATGGAGTGTGGGGGAGCGACGATCGTGTGAAATTTGGGGCACATGACGGGATGACATAAGCGGGGATGACATGGGCCAATGACCGCGGGATGGTCTCTGCCGGCGCGCATTCAAGTCCTCCGGGCGAATAGTTGCTCTCTCAAATTATTGGCGCCGGAGCGGTTGGGTCCTGAACGGACGCCCGCGTGCATTTCCGACCTTGACGGTGCTGACTTATCCTCCGGCTTAATCAACTCATCGTGCGTCATTTCCATCCATTCCATCCTCCTCATGTGTGTCTCTACCTCGTCTCCCGACACATAGTATCCACGCGTAAATCGCTCGTACGCAACTCGAACGGCTAATCACAATGGAGGTGTGGATTGGTTCACCGTGCAATCGTTTCTTGGCCAGATCGCCCAACACGAGGTCGTGGTTAATCGGGAAATGCTCTTGTGCTTTTAACCATATCCGTTAATTTAGGGTTCGTGGCTAGCCCGTCCGTGTTGTCATCGATTGATGGCAAACTCCGTACCCCACTTGTGCCACTTGGCCTAGTTCCGATCGCAACGTTCGCGCTATTCCCTTGCAGGCAGTCATCTGATGGTGTGCATCCGATCTATGGTCTCTGATCGCCTCTGTATCATTCACTGACTACTAGTCAAAACGCCGGGTAACATTTTCACGCGTCAAGCGACTAGATACGCCTCCCAAACCTTGTCCTCCTCCGCGGGTCCTCGATGGTTTGAAACGCTGTGTGCTGACATGCCAGAGCTTGCCAAGTACATCACTCGAGATGCGCCGCAATTTTGCGCAGCATTATCGCTCATTTCCACGTCGCATCGCATAGCCAATCCAGATTTTATCCAAATCTTGAGCTTGAGCGATGCTGCAGTTGCGGTTTCCATGGATGTCACTGCTGCTACCATGAAACTTGACATACATGCCAACGTCGTGGTGTCAAGTATTTATCTCTGACCATTGATTCGTACCCGTCCCCTCAGGTTAATACAACACAAGGTTCAAAAATCCTGTGAAATACGGCACATGGGTCACACGGCGATCATACTTAGCGATCGGACTTCTTGTGAAAAACGCCCCACTCACCACACTTGGTGATTTTTCATTCAAAAATGAGGTGGCCTGGCCACTTTTGACCAGCTCCATATCAATGGCTGTCACCACAACAATGGGGACGTATCGGACAGATTATTATCACCCATCGGCTACAAGGCGCGTATCCAGGTGAGCGAGGACCGTAAGACGTTCATGTACAGGCCATCTGCTCATATGGAGTAAATAGCGATGATCCCTTCAGACCTCTGTATCCTTTCAAGTTTAGAGTGCAATATAATTCTGGTCTTTCACACGTTTACGAACTGCTCACCTTTTCTCCTTGTGTCAGGTGGTTTTGCAGTGCCATTGCGAGCACACCTCGGCGATACGCCTGGATACTCGGAAGTCCCCCGAGCACGCAAGTCTCTACACTAGAATTGGAACACTTTTTTTAGATTTTCCGAGTTGTTCCTCTTTCGGGTGTCTCAGGTTTGACCGCTTGAAGTCAAACTGGTGTGACCCCTTGCTTGTTTTTATAGCCGACAGAGACCTCGGGCCCGAAGCCAGCTCCTGAACATGTGATATCTGATGTTTGTTCTGTGGGCGATGATGTTGGGGCAAAGTGTCCCTCTTCCACCCGCACCTGTACGTTGCGATAACAGCCTTGTGCTCGCCTTGCGGAGATGCCGTAGGGTGACGGTGATTTAAATGGTACAACGTGCGTCCTGATACAGGGTTTGGGAAGATCTCATAAATAAAAGCTGATTGTGGCGGTCTTCTTCCGCCTGTCCTGTGATCGATATCGACAACGTTCGGACGGCCGATGTATGTACCGTTCTATGGTCGAGGGCGGCCGCCAAGTGGGGATTGGTGGAGCGGCCGGCCAACTCTCTATCTGGCGAATAACCACACATGAATTATTATTATTGGGACCGGGTCTTATTCAGGTGATTGGGCGGTGAGTAGAGTGATTTTGACAAGGCCTCCTTCGCCGTCGTACATGATATGTGTATGTACATAAGTTGACTGTGTACATAAGGGCCGATAATCTGCCGCGATACGGCATTGTCCCTGACTACTCCAATAGGCAATTCCATATTTAGTATTTGTCGTATATCAAGAGCTTTCCAGTGGGTCATTCCCGACCACGACCACGACCGCGATCAGCCACCATCTTCCTATCATGATTACTTTCTGTCAACGCGTATTTTGGCCATGCGAAGGATCCACACCAGTTTGTATTGTTCCGACACTGCTTTCGGTGCCACATGCACACGAGGTCCTTCCTCTCCTGTCCATTAACTTAAGTCCACGGACATCACTCAGGTCAAGTTTGCAGTCAGCTCGGCACTTGTGGTACCGTCACCGCGGCTTCGCTTGCCTAATACTGTTCCAACCTAACCGATATTTCCCTGTTTCTTTGTCATGGCGCTGAACACGGTCGCTCCGCATTCGATGCCCCCGCTTCCAGAACACCACCCACGCACCTTGTTGTATCCATCCGCTTCCCGACAGATGTCTCGGGCATTCAGATCTCTATTCAGAGATCTCTATTCTCTGCTCTTGTTCACAAATAAAAAACTTCCTTGGCGGTCTTCACGGTGCTAGATTGTCGGAAAGTCGATCCTGCTCCTACTTCCGACTTCCGAATCCGCGAGCGTCTCTACGGTAGCACTTATAAGGACCCCGTCCTCTCGTTGTTCTCTGCCTACCCTCCCGAAAGTTTGCCATGTACCCATTTTCCACCAAGGACGCCTCGGTGCTTGTCGTGGCCGCGGGCATTGTGGGCACCTCTCTTTTCTCTTTCGTCCATGCTCCTGACATGTCTCCAAGGCTTGCCACATAGTCTTCAACCGTTATGAACCCGTCAACCCACTCTCTCATATCGCCCTTCTCATCCTCGTACCATCCATCTTGTCGGGCGTGTTCCTATCTAGCTCCCCTTCCCTCATTCGCATTGTGGCATGCACGTTCTTGATCTATTACTCCACCATCCTCGTCTCCATACTGGCATACCGACTTTCACCCTTCCATCCCCTCGCCTCGCATCCAGGTCCCATTCCATGTCGCATCTCGAAATTCTGGATGGCTTGGGTGTCCTCGGAGGGCAAACAGCACAAATATTATTATGAATTACATCAAAAGTACGGCGACGTGGTAAGAATCGGTACGACATGCCATTCACACCCTCATTACTCTTTATCTGACTATGTGAATGTCAGGTCCCAACGAGTTGTCATTCCGCAACGTTGAGGCAATTTCCCCTCTTATGGGATACTTTGGTCTCCCAAAGGGACCGCGTACGTCCATTTCACTTGCCTTGTGGAGCTCCGGGTCTTACCTTTCGTAGATTGGGATGGTCGCATGGCTGAGCAGACAAATGTTAGAGCAATGATATCCTTGCGAGATCCCGCGGAGCACGCGCGCCGCCGGAAGCCCTGGACGAGAGGCTTCAGTTCAGCTGCACTCAAAGGCTACGAAGAGATCCTCGGCAAGAGAGTCCACCAGTTTGTGACTGCTCTCGAACAACAGCAACAATCTGTCAACCTGGCAGAGTGGATTAGTCACTTTACGTGAGCTTTCTCACCCATCCTTTCAACCGTAACATAACCCAAGGATCATAGATTCGACTTTATGAGTGATGTGGCGTAAGGCGCTTTGCTCTCCGAGGACTGTTCCCATCTCATTGACTCGTGTAGATTTGGTGGAGGCTCCGACATGCTGCGCGATGGCGATAAAGACAATACATGGCACCTCCTGGAAAGTGGACTACCGTGCGTGCATTGATTGATTATGGATTAAAGTGACCGACTGATGGATTGTCAGACTCGCCTTGATCCTGACTCATGTTCCCTGGTTAGGGAAGTACTATGTTGGACTGCCTGGGATGGGTTCAGACTTGAAAAAATTCCGCTTGTTCTGTCAAGAACGTGCGTCGCTCAGACAAACTCAAGGTTCTCAGTCCAAGGATCTATTCCACTATCTGGTAAGTAGTCTTGCTCCATGCACCTTGCCAGAGACTGGATGTGCCCGTGACATTAGATTGACGAAGCAGGGGTCGAACGCTCCCCTCCTACGCTTGCAGAAGTTGCTTCCGATGGCGTTCTCGCAATAGTCGCAGGATCGGACACCACCGCAACGACGCTCAGCAGCTTATTTTGGGCGTTATTAAGCCATCCTACCGCCTACCGCAGACTTCAAGCAGAAGTTGACCGCTATTATCCTCCTAGCGAAGATGCTTCGTCCACAACGCACCACCAACAAATGAAGTATCTCAATGCCGTGATGTGGGTTATTTCGCCTCTTTGCAACTCTGAACATAGCTAATATGACACCCGTTCCAGTAACGAGAGCCTGCGATTGTTCCCACCCATCCTTAGTGGAAGTCAGCGTGGGGCAACAAAAAGCAGTGGTGGAAGGTTGGTGGGACCTTGGTAAGTGAGGAGCCATTTTTATTTCCATGCTTCTCAGTCCTTGATTTCTAGTTACGTGCCCGAGGGAACAAATGCCTTTGTCCATGCCTATTCTCTCCATCGTGACCCTCGTAATTTCTCACCGATTCCCAACACTTTTTGGCCTGAGCGATGGCTATCAGAAGACGAGAGAAAAGAATTGGGATACCTGGACTCGAACGGCCCAGACAAGGCTCCTTTCAGGCACAATCTAGCAGCTTTCATTCCTTTCTCTTTTGGGCCTGCGAACTGCGTCGGAAAAAATCTTGCGTATCGAGAGATGCGAACTGTCGTCTGTATGATGATGCAGCGTTTGGATTTCCGATTTGCGGACGAATACGACCCGGAATGCTGGGATCGTGATCTCAAGGATTATTTTGTGGCGACAAAAGGCAAACTGCCTGTAGTCTTATCTCCACGGGGTTCTAGCAGATGATATCACAGCAATTTTGACGGTTTCGAGTTCACACTGGAGTAGAGTAAAGCATCTAGTTATTTATTTTATTTTTTGTTTCGTGCTTTGTACTTCTAGTATGTTCTATTGATGGCGTGGTAACCTGCTAAATTTATGCTGGAACCGAGTAATCGAGAAACGTTCCCCTGAATACAAGTACACTTGGTTGAGAAATGGGGTAGTGGTCATGTAAACATATGATATGAAGCACAGGTTTCAGCACCAAAACGAGGCTGAGTTGACACTTCAACAATAACTGTCTCACCAGAATAATAGTGATACAGCAATGGAACTCATGACCCAGCTGTCCAGTTGCGCCAGATTCAGATGGTGCTGGAGGTATTTCTGCCATTTGGGAAATAGACAATGTCATTAGTAAATGGGGCTGAGCTTCTATCCGTCCCTGTCGTAGTGACTTGTGAGGCGTAGATTCGACGGTAGATCCGGCTCTAGACGTCCCTGAACAATCGGGCTAAGAATGAATTTCATGCAGAGATACATGAATCAGGGTCGCAGTCAGGTACGGCCATTGAATGTTGAAGATCAGTTGATCACCTTTGAATAGCTGAATGTATGTGAATGACATCCGCCGTGGAGCGTTTCGAGCCTCCGTTTGGAACTAGGATGAGAATGTTGATGATGATAGCGGAAATGCCAACCTATCAGGTTCGATTGAGGATGCCACTGTATCGGTGACCGTTTCTGAAACACCGGGCCCGGTACCGGGGCGAAGAATTGCATCATGGATAGATTTCTCCGGTAGCATGTCGACTTACAGACTAGCCAGCGGACCAAGATAGAAGCCAATTGCATTCGAGATAATCAGATGTGGCGGGGGATATTCCCAATGCCAGTCATGATCTGTCACTCGTCCGCTCTCACCGCCAGTATCTCGGCACCTGAATTATCCCAAGTGGGTCACCTGAGTTCTGATGTTCTTGAAGAACTTGGGGCTTGTTTGAAACGACATGGTCTTTGTTCGGTAGTCAAGGTGTCGCGGCTTCCGCACTTCCGCCAGGTTGGCACGTTTTTCGAGGACGCAAACGTGACATTGGGTCAGTCATTACGTTTACTGATACCCGCGACCCTGCAAAACGGGCCGCCTACCCCCGAAACACGAAACGTTCGGATTTTATTGGAGCAAGACCGTAGGAAGGACACTGCGTCCTGAAACTTGCCTTTTTCGTGAGGGGGAAACCACCAATCAGGACTTCTGCATGTCCACGTCAGGATGGGACTTTTCTAGGCAAATGAGCAGTCGCCAACAACTGAGATCCAACGCCGTTTCAGCCTATCTGGGGGACCGTCGGTTGTGACACTGCCTTAACTTCAAATGAACTTCTTGATAGTTCGTTGAAATCTCCATCCTACGCCGCCGCGATGGCGGCGGGGGTGCTCGCAGTTCTCGTCTGCGCTCTCCCCGGGCGTACTATTCGGTGGTACTAGTGGATTCTTGTGTGCCGGTGGGTTCTCTTGTCCCGGGTCCAAGCAGCATCCACATGCCCCGGAACGAAGTTCTGAATCCCGGAGCGCTCGCTCGCCTGTCAAGGCTTCTGTAGGATCTCCGATGTTCTAGGGGCGGAGACCGTACTGGGTGTTGCCCTGTACAAAGCAGTACTGCCGTTTCGCGTGTTGGGGACGGCTACGCGCTCGTTTCTCCCGGAGCAAATGATCCTTGACATGGTAATGTACGATCACGAATATAGTCCGTTCCGCGTTCATGATAGGACCTAGGCTTATCAGCGTGAAAGGAAGTTCTAGGCCAATTCTAGGCGCCGTTAATCTACGGTGTCCGCAACGATAATGCCGGTCATGACATCCTCGCGGAACCGCCACAAGGGCCATCCCAGACGCAGCAGATCGGTGCGTGATCAGGGGTCAGATATAGTGATTGCTGGGCCATACCTGCTACTTCCGGATTCGCAAGTCAAAATCTTTCCGTTGTTCTGGAAAACGCCGCTAGCTTCTCCTCTACCGAATTCCGTTAGGTCCAGTGTGCTTTATTGTCTCCACTGGCACGAGGCAACTCGGGATCTCTATGTGTTGAGGCAATCTTACTCGGTGTTCCCGCGTCGGGGGAGTACGTCCGCTGCCTGCTCGAAATGTGCATTTAGAGAATCCATATGACCACGTTCCGCAGACTCACGACCCTGTTTCATTTCGGCATGCTTCATGGCGGACAGGTGCGTAGCTAGCTTCCACTCGAGGCAACATTTTCCCGATCCGTCAAAATAGTCTCTATCGAGCTGCTTATTGTGGTTTTTTTTTACCAAAGGTCATCCGGGAAACGCAAAGTTGAGTTTGAAAGTTTTACCTTGGGAAGTGCTGTCACTTCTAATCTGCCCTTTCTTTAAAAAAAGTCTTGCGACGGCGATGATTGGTCTAGAGAATAGTCGTGTCCCGATATCTACGGTTTGATTCAGAACGTAAAGTAGCAATGCCAACCCTGTTCTCCGGCTTGGATGAGCCCCTAGTAGGCTATATGCTGCTGACTACTTACAATAGGGGCCACTTCCACTGACTCTGCCATGTCCCTTATCCTTGCACTGAATGCAGGCTCTTCGTCGCTCAAAATTTCACTCTATGAGCGGGTACGAGAAGATCTAAAGGCACCACGCCTTCTCTTGACTTGCACCATTTCTTCCATCTCTTCCCCGCCAGCCAGGGTTTCGTTTCAACAGCACACTGACACAAGCCCAGCGACTAGACATCCTAACCCACCAGTACCTTCAATCCACGACCATGAATCTGCTTTCGTCTACTTTCTGGAGCGTCTCAGGGAGGATGTAAGCATTGACCGCCAACAAGTCCACCATATATGCCATCGAGTTGTCCATGGTGGGGATTACACGGAGCCTACTGTCGTATCCGAGCAATCTTATCATCATATCGAGACATTGTCTGACCTCGCTCCACTGTAAGTCTCTCTTTCAATTCGGCTTGCATCGTCTTGACTCGACTGTCTTACGGAAAGGCACAATGCTGCAGCGCTGTCCGTCATAAACGCCTGTCAAAAAGTATTGCCACACGCCATGTCGATTGCATTCTTCGATACTGCATTTCACAGGGATTTGCCTCGCCATGTCTCGACCTACGCTATCGATCAAAAAGTTGCGCAAGAACATGGTCTAAAAAAATACGGCTTCCATGGTTTGAGCTGTAAGCATCATTGCCCGGTGCGACTGTATACGTACTTAAGATGTTCAGATGCATTCATGAAAGACATGGTTTCCAAACATCTACACAAGGTTCATCTCCTTTCGCGAAAGGTTGAGGGCGTTCACGTTGATGTTTCCCCAGCATGAAGATGATTTGAACATTATTGCTCTGCACCTCGGTTCTGGAGCGTCTATATGCGCGATTCGGGGCGGAAAGTCCATCGATACATCCATGGGCCTGACTCCCTTAAGTGGACTTCCTGGGGCTACCAGAGCAGGAGACGTTGATCCCAGTCTCATTTTCCATTACACGAGCGAGCCTGTGAACCGGCTGAGTTACGACTCTGTAACAAAAGAACTACACGTTACAAGAGTTCGCTTGTTTTCTCTGATACTCTCTCCTACACTGACCATGGAAACCTAGGCAGAGGAGATCCTCAACGGTCAAGCAGGTTGGAAGGCATTGACAGGGACCACTAACTTTGGGGAAATCACCAAGAAGGCAGACCTCTCCACTCCACCATCTGATGCAACAGGAAATCCTTACACGCTTGCGTTTCACATCATGCTTGATCGGGTGCTGCAGTACATTGGCGCGTATCACCTGGCACTTCGCGGCAACGTTGATGCACTGGTGTTTGCCGGTGGGATCGGGGAACGAAGTCAGGAATTCAGGAGCGCCGTTGGAGAGGCGGTCAAGTGCTTAGGCTATTCGGCCATTGACGAACACGTGAATGAAGAGCTAGAGCGTCACGAAGGCGCTATTATCGAGATCGGAAAGCACGATGGCGGAAAACGCATATTAGTTTGTAGGACGGACGAACAGTTTGAGATGGCAAGGCAGTGTTCACTCGGTGATAAGTTCTGGCGTTGATAAGGTTCGTCGAGTTGCAAGCTTCGGTTCGCGCCGATGGAGATTACTTGCGAGATGCTACTACGAGAGTTGCACATGCCATATGTTTGCGCTGTCACGTACATCGAAACCAGAAACCATACGCCATTCAAACTGTGGGATTCTCTCGTCGTAGTAAAGGTTTCGTACCCTGAAACCAATGACCACGCACCGTTGACTCAGCACACATTATCATCGCGGCTTTCTCTTCGTCCGACGTGCTTGTTTTCCGCGGGCTACGAGCTGATAAGAAGAGGCACATCATGACGCATGTGGCAGGCAGTGGATATAAATAAAGTTGCGCGGTCGGTTTCAACTTGTAATTGAATGGGATTTGTAATACATAGAAACTTGACCATCACCGTTCATTACTTTTGTGGTCGACTATGTAATGCGCAATTTTTGCGAAAGGAACATGTGTAGGCCAGCGGAGAAGATGACTCCTACAAGGATGTAGCCTTACAGTGGCCGTGATCATTGATCATTCCCAACTAGTTGCAACTGGTACGTTAGCTTGCATCCATACTCACTAAGCGAGGTTTGAAGGGTACGAGCGTCGGTTCTCCCTTCCCCAGTAGGGTTTACCCTCGCCCACTTTCCCCCTTACAGTTCATCGCCAATTATTATTTACTAACCTCTCTCAAACTCCTACCTTGTCCAACCAAGACAGGTGTCCTTGACGTTCGGGCAAAGTCCAAAACACCTTTGCCATGGTGTCGGATTAGTCTCGTGTCTTTCGCTCTGGTTACTGAACTATTCTCGTTCGTATACCTCCTTCCTTTCATCAATCAGGTTGGTCTAGAGTTCCTGTATCTGACACTCGTGCGACGGTTGGCTGATTCGTACCGAAAAATGGCTCATTGGCGAGCTCGGTATCACTGGGGAAGACGATCGCAAGATCGGTTATTATGTAGGTCTCATCGTAAGCGCGATACAATCACAGAGATGCTGCCATACTCATCGCCTGCCGGGAATCCGACTTTTTTTGTCTCCCAGGCACTCACCTTGTTGACTCTGCCAGGAGGTATGCTACAGATATACACCCAATGGACTGTGATTCATGCTTTGTCAGTCGTTACCATCGAAAACCGGCGAAGAGCCTCCAGGATGCACAGCCCATGCCGATACTATTCATCCTAAAAACCTGGTCCGGGATGTTACCCATAATCCATGGACTGAGACTGCTAACCATGGCATCGTGGTTCTCCGTCCCTTGTTTTATTTGTGACCAGTGAAATTGGTGGTCTAAGACTCCCACCGTCATCATCTGCACCTTTGGAGTCGCCGATGGTGTCCCACAAGCACTTATCGCCGCAAAGCTCGTAGACTGGTTTGGAGCCAAAGGGGTGTTTTGTTACGCAGTCTTTTGTTTTATCCGCTCATCATGCTATTTTCTATAATGAGCGCTGTTGTCATCCCACGGGGCTCAGTTGCACTAATAATCTGGGTTGTGTTCGCTCTGATGGACCTATCGTCCGGTATGTTTGCCGTCTTTGTGATGATTGGTGATCTCACGTTGACCGTATAACTGTCATCTTAATGTTCGTCACAAGAGCGGCTTCCGATAAGCAATCCCTTCAGAGAGTGGACTCAGCCAGAGTCTGACGTCAATCGCGCGTGCGATTGGACCAAGCATTGGTGAATTCATTATTCGCCTGTCCGAAGGAGCAGAATGTCCTAGGTGGTAACTTGGTTTATGCTATCCTGCTGTTACTCAACGATGATGGTCGTGTTGTCGCGAAATTTGTCAGATCTGAAAGATGAAAAATAGAGATCTATAGGTTCTCGGATAGTGATATACCAAATGCAAAACTCGAACACGTACTACCACACTACGTGTCGGCTCTATTAAGTCGACATGTTGGACGTACCAGTATTCGGGGTGGGATTGGCAAACAGATTCAGGAATTATGGAGCGTCCCGATTACGGTTGAAGTTAGAACAGACGATCAGTTTAAGGTAGCAAAAGGTTTACCCTATGACATTTTGGAATTCAATTGGCATTGGCATAGAAATGTTCGCACTTGTACTCAAAAGTGGTGAAGTCAACAAGTGACATTGAATGGGCTGGTTGGCACATTTTTCTTCCTGCAGTTGCCTTGGTATCCACGCTGTTTCATTTGCTGGTGTCCCCATGCATGGAGATTTGCGAGACGTGATACTGTTCTCTGTTTCACAAGCCCCCTGCTGATATGGAAAGGGTTTGAAACCACGTCTCTGGGGCTCATTTGATTCAGGGTCCTTCATCATCGCGGCTCTCCGAGTCATTTGCTTGGCCTTCTAACATGTCGGTTTTCCGCGGGGTGATGAGGCGCATCCGAGTGGTCATGCGTGTGGCCGTATGTGGTCTCCTGGAAGGAAGGGGTAGGCAGGAGCTTCGATTGAGCCAAGCTTGAGCATTCATGTACGCTGTGGCGGGGAGGGGAGCAAGCCTCTTCGAGAGGTGCCAGGGGTCTTGGCGCAGTGGCTGTAGCGTAGTCGCATGTCCATAGCACATCCACCACCTTGTCGGGTCCACCTAGCGAGGGGGTTTCCACCTCGACCCCTCTCCAACGCAAGAACGAAGACCTCGATTCTCCAGACGTCCTCATGTAAGTGGGCATCCTGAACTGATGTGCGCGCGAACATGTGATCAACTTGGCAAGCCAGACTGCAACTCCGCATCGTCGACTGAACGCTCTCACGCGCAGCCACGTCCTAGTCTAACGTGCCAATATTTTAAACCACCCCTTCCGCGCTGCGAGAGCCTCCGAGAGTCCCATCCACATGGAAAGGTTTGTCTTCTGATAGCCAATTGACTTAGAGGTTGACTCCTAGGCAATCTTAGTTTACCGCTTGGTCTTGTTGTTGTGCCCCGGTCTCAGCATGAGCCGCATGAGAGATGCCCTGCCGGCGACTACTGTACTTCAATGGAGAGATAGGAAAAGTGAAGCGCCCGCACCATGCATTTCAAGTTAGTCTTCTTCTTTATGGTCACAATTTCCAAACTCACCTCATCAATCACATTGTCCTTTCTGTACTCCGACAGTAGTCCATTTCCATAAAAAAAAACACATTGGCCAGCTCGACATCACAGAGGAGATGAACACGGGGTTGGCTATCATGCAGGTTCAATTGTAAGCGCCATTTATCGGTTGTCGCCCTGCTCAAGTTTCTTCGTCACAAAGGCACGATATGGCAAATAGGGGCTGTTATCTGACATCCCGTCACCCTGATTGATCAACTCGGCCTAACTATGTCTGTTAAATTGACTTTGATTTCGCAGAGCACGGGCATCATCATCAGGCAAGTTGCAACTTCTTGTTCAAATTTCCGAAGCGATGCCAGAGCCAATGGCACCAATACGGCTCTGGCTTTCACCCTTGTACCAACCTTTTTTTTTGTGTTTCTAGCTAGCTGAAGGGAACTTTGAAGCTCACCCTGTTCTATAGTTCGCTATATGGCGACGTGCTGGCGAAGCCAGATGGATGGTCCTACATCTTTCAGAGCGAGTCTGAGGAGCCTACCCGTACTTCCTTTGGTCTTTGAAATGTTCAACAAGGAGGTAAGTCATTGGCACTGTTTAATATAGTCCCTTTCGAATGACATATCGTTCATTCCTGCTATCATAGGCACATTCACGGAAACATTCGGACTCATAACCAACTTTGTACAGGCATCAGTCGCCGCAAAGCTCATCTCATGTTTCGGAGTTCATTGAATGGGCTCGATTAGACTTCTACGTCCGTCGTGGCGCCATTGCATTCCTCGGCGCGCCGAGTTACAGTAACTCGTTGGATTCGAGATTAATTATATTTGTATGTATCCAGTGTCCCAGTGGGCGACAGATTCATGGCGACAAGATAACTGGCAAGAGGTTGAACGAGCCGGAGTCGACCCAAGGAACAGGCACATGGTTATCTGGCGGTGTCAGAATCCCGAACCAAAGTGGTATACGTAGACTTCACCCGACACCAGAACGAGACAGGCGTTGTCTTTCACTGATATGTCGTACGCCGGTCTCACGGTTGACGACGATTCCCAAGCACTGATTGGCTGGACCTGTATCTGAAGAAGGGACCCCCAGATTGATCAATACCATATCTGGGGAGGGTTGTCATATGGTGAGTACTTCCTCGCTTCACGATTGGCAGCATGAGTTCCTACTTACTCAAGTCCTGCCAAATGGAGAGTGGTATCCTTCCTCTCTCCGCCGTTACTTCAAAACGATGCAGCCGATTACTCTGTTCAATTCGAATCAACGTCATCCTACGTAAATTAGCTTGAAATTCACCCAAGTCGATGTGAGTCCAGCCTCGTCCTTCTCCCTCAGATTCCTACCATGACGAACCATGAGAGGTGTGCAGATGAGGAGACCCCGCTTCTCCAAAGAAAGTCCAAAACACCCTTGCCATGGAATCAAATCAGTCTTGTCTTTGTCGCCATGATTGCTGAACCCGTCTCGTCTGCGTACATATTTCCATTCATCAATCAGGTTGGCCAGTGGTTGTTTCCTATCCCGCAATATCTAATGGTGATCCATTTCAACCAAAAAAGCTCATTCGCGAACTTGGAATCACAGGTGGAGACGACCGCAAGATCGGTTATTATGCTGGTCTCATTGTAGGCACATAAAACATACAAACATGCCGCCAGACTCATCCCGCGGCAGGAATCCCTCTTTTTTGTCACCCAGGCTCTCACAACATGGCAATGGAGCTTGTTATCCGACTTCATCGGTCGTCGCCCAGTAATTTTAGTCGGTTTGCTTGGACTCAGCGTGTCCAATTTTGCCTTCGGCTTGTCGCGGACCCTGGGCATGCTCATCCTTAGGTATGTGTAATGACATCTAACCCGATAATACGACTGAGGGAATTCGCAAGTCGTTGTATCGCTGGAGTTCTCAATGGAAACGTCGGAGTGATGAAGAGTATGCTGGGTGATCTAACCGACCACACCAATATGGCGAAGGTCTTCACCCTTGTACCACCCATCTTTTGTATCGGAACTACCATTGCGTGCGTTTTTGCATTCTAACTGATATAGTGAGATCGTGAGGCTAACGCTAACATGTAGTCCTCTGTATGGGGGTGCGCTCGCAAGGCCGCAAGAACGATGGCCCGATATCTTTCAGAGCGAATTCTGGGAAGCGTATCCATACTTCCTTCCGTGTCTCGTTTCGGGGTGCTCCACCTTGTTAACTTTTTTGGCCTGTGCGATATTCATGAAGGAGGTACGACATGAATCTGTTTCGAACTTGCCCGTAATCACGCATTCTCATAGTCACTTCCATCGAAGAAACAGCGATCAGAGATGCGTAGAGTTGTATATTCTTCGGATAACCCACCAAAGCACAACACTCAGCCCGTTCGGATGTTGACTCTCGTGAAATCTTACTCCGTGATGATCCCGATCGCAAACTATGGAATCTTAGCGCTCGTGGAAATCGGCTTCCTTGTTCTTTTGCCGTTGTTTTACTCGTCACCCATTGAAATCGGTGGTCTAGGATTTTCGCCTACCATCATCGGCACATTCCTAGCAATGTTTGGAGTCGTGGATGGCATCGTTCAAGCATTACTCGCTGCGAGGCTCGTAGAATGGATAGGTGCCAAAAAAGTGTTTTGCTGGGCTGTCCTCTGGTTTTATCCACTGATCCTTCTCTTTCCAATCATGAGTGCCATTGTTACAGTGCAGGGGACAGTCGGGCCGATCATTTGGATTCTTCTCGTTCTCCAACTTGTATTCATGGTTCTTATGGACCTGTCTTACTGTGCGTATCTTCATTTCCTTGGAGAAAAATGATCAATTTTAGCTTGATCGTGCAGCTGTCATCTTTATATTTGTCACAAAAGCGGCCCCCGACAAGTATTCTTTAGGCTCTGTGAACGGGCTCAGCCAGAGTCTGACGTCTGTTGCACGTGCGATCGGACCTGCGCTGACAACCTCGTTGTTCGCCGTCTCGAAAGAGTATAATATCCTGGGTGGAAACTTGGTTTATGTCATTCTTGCAATGCTCACCACGGTCTTGGTGGTATTGTCGCGACGCTTGCCAGATTTGCGGGACGAGTAGACACACAGCAGGGGGACTTGGATGGAAACGTGGTGTATATCGGCAACTGTACCAGAGAGCCCGACAGTAAACCACTTACATATGTCAAAACTTCCCCATGTAAGAGAATTTTCAAATGTATTTCCCTCATGCGAAAGACGGGTGACATGGTGACCCGAAGCTGAACAAACTTACGCCAACAAAAACATAAGTTTACTGCTAGCATCGTCCGCCTATTCCATCGCGATCGTCACGGTGCTGCACCACTGGATTCGCTGCCTATCAGGATATAGCTGGACACCCTCTCTCGTAACTTATGAAGGTATCGTACCACCAGCGCAGCTGAAACCATGCATGGTTGTTCCTTCACATTGTTTTGTAGGCACGCTGGATTTCCGCGGGGTAATAAAATGATTGACTTTATGAAGATGCACTGAGAGCACTTGGAGGGCTTCCTTGTTAGCAATATTGCATCAGTCTATGAAAGACATCTCTGCGCAGAAAGAGGGCGTCTGATAAGTTCGCCGAGATCGGGTGCTCATGATTCTGCTAAATGGAGAGTGGTGTCCCCCTTCTCTCCGAAATTACATACTCTGCCGACTCAATTTTACGGGCATTGAGTTCACTCGGGGGAATGCACGTAAACTTGAACATTTAATTGGGTCAAATTTGGCCACACGTCGGCTCTGCCCATCTCACTTTCCTACCATGACAATCTAGGATAGGCGTTCGGACAAGGAGGCCCCGCTTCTCCGCGCAAAGCCCCAAACGCCAGTGCCATGGAATCAAGTTAGTCTTGTCTTTATCGCCTTGATTGCCGAACCCGTCTCGTCATCCGGGTTGGTCCGCATCTTTCCTTGTATTCTGCGATATCTGACGCATACGGGTTGAGAGGTTCGTTTATATCGACAAATATTTCATTGGCGAGCTCATAATTACAGGGGGAGATGATCGCAAGATCGGTTATTATGCAGGTCCTTTCGTAGGTGTGCCTACGATTACAGACAAGCCGCTGTAGTCATTGTCGTCAGGAATCCCCCTTCTTCGTCACCCAGGCAATCACGACATTGCTATTGAGTCGGCTATCTGATTTCGTGGTTGGCGCCCCGTCGCTCTGACAGTCTGGACCTCACTGTTTCCATTTGCCTTTGGTTTATCCCGCGCACTTGGCGCGCTCGTTACGTTAGAAATAGACTTCTTTTCCGAGCATTTGACTAAAGGAACATGTGAATGTATTGCTAACGGCGACGTTGGAGTGATGAAGAACATGCTCGGCGATTCGGCCGATCAGACCAATCTGGCCCAGGTCTTTACTCTTACATCACCCTTTTTTGTGTGCGTTTCGGCATCCTGACTGGTGCAATGAATTTGTGAGATGCAGCCTGCCACATCGGAATGCACTGGCAAAGATGGCCCCACATCTTCCGAGGTGAATACTGGCCGACGTACCCGTACTTACGCCCATCTTTGTCAACACTTTCGGTTTGTGAGCATTGATAAAAGAGGTACGGCACCAACCAGATATGAATCGTGCCCCTTTTTCTTTTGAAAACGACTTCCATCTCAGGATCCACGAGAATTCTCTAGATGACCCAGCCAGGGATGATGCAACGGCATCCCACTGGCATCTTGAAAAGGCCCGTGATGTTCCCTGTCGCCAACTATGGATTGTTGGGGGCTTATAGACATCGGTATCCATGTTATTCTGCCTTTGTTTTGTTCTTCACTCATTAGAACCCGTGGCCTAGGACTCTGCCACCGCCATTGAAACATGGAATCGTGGATGGCACTGGCCATACAAGCGCACAACTCATACAATGGCTTGGTGCTAAAAGTGTTTTGCATATCTTAGGACTTGGGGCCATGTTTAAACTTTTAAAGCAACTTCATATCCAGGATTCGATGGCCTGTGTCATGTGTAACTTGCAAGTCGTCCACTGTTAGTAACGAGCACGACTCAATAGCAATCCAGTCAAACCATTTGATGGAGCTCGAGCCTCTTGCATGTGAACATCATGCCAAAAGGTTTCCGCAGTCCTGCCAAATGGAGGCGTTCTAACATTGAGCCGAGTCACATTAGCCGGCAACCAATGTGACCCTCAGTGTCTCAGACTCCTCCCATGACGAACCAAAACAGTTATCCCGACGAGGAGACACCGCTTCTCCGGGCGAAGACCAAAACATCTATTCCGTGGAGTCAAATTAATCTGGTTTTCATCGCCTTGGTTGCTGAACCCATCTCGTCTACATACATTTTCCCCTTCATTAATCAGGTTGGTCAACAGTCGTTGTCGTGTCCTGCATCCTGTCTTACGGTGGTTCATTTCCATCAAACGAACAGCTCATTGGAGAGCTCGGCATCACGGGAGGAGACGATCGTAAGATCGGTTATTATGCAGGACTCATCGTAGGCGTGCTAACTTGCGCGTCGTTGTTCTGCTCATCCTCGCATAGGATTCGCTTTTTTTCGCTACCCAGGCACTCACGGCGTGGCAATGGAGCCGGTTGTCTGACTTCGTTGGTCGCCGTCCTGTCATTTTGACAGGTCTGATCGGCCTCACTATGTCGACAATTGCCTTTGGTCTGTCTCGGACACTGGGTACGCTCATCATCAGGTAAGTCGAATTGAACCCCCGTGAGGTAAAATCGACTCAAGGGATGCCCAAGTCGATGTATTGCTGGCATCCTCAATGGCAACGTTGGGGTGATGAAGAGCATGATCGGTGACCTAACTGATCACACCAACATGGCTCAGGTCTTCACCCTTGTCCCAGCCATCTTTTGCGTCGGGGCTACTATCGCGTACGTTCGGGCATTCTGGGTGCATTGAATTTGTGAGGCTTATGCTAACATGCAGCCCGCTCTTTGGAGGTGCCTTGGTGAAACCGCAAGAGCGATGGCCCCATATTTTCCAGGGTGAATTATGGGCAACGTACCCGTACTTCCTCCCATCTTTGGTGTCAGGATGTTTCACCTTGTTGACCTTTTTGGTCTGTGCGATGTTTTTGAAGGAGGTAAGTGACTGACATATTTCAAACATGTCATGAATCATATACTTATATATATTTTCAAGTCGTTGCCATCGAAAACGGGAAAACAGCCTGTAGCAGAACGGCCTGAAACCGAAAACGCCCCAGTTGATCCCATTGGGAACGATGCGCCACCCATGTCGACGTCAATCATTTTGAAAACTTATTCCGTGATGTTACCCATAATCAACTACGGATTGCTGGGACTCATAGATATAGGCATCCTCGCTCTCATGCCCTTATTCTGTTCGTCACCCATTGAAATCGGTGGTCTAGGACTCCCACCACCCATCATTGGCACACTCCTGGCGGTATTCGGAATCGTAGACGGCATTGTACAAGCATCGTTCTGCGCAAAACTCATTGAATGGTTAGGGGCGAAACGAGTATTTTGTTGGGCCATCCTTTTCTTCTACCCGTTGATCCTGCTATTCCCCATCATGAGTACCGTGGTGATGGCACAGGGCACAGTGGGACCGATCATCGTGGTCCTTTTAGTTATGCAGCTACTATCTGTGGTCCTCATGGATCTCTCGTTCCGTGCGTTTTATCGTGCTTTTGAGTCATCGGTGAGCTGATGCTGGTCTTGTAGCTGTCATCTTCATCTTTGTCACGAGAGCGGCGCCCAACAAACAGTCTCTTGGTTCAGTGAATGGGCTCGGCCAAAGTTTCGTGTCGATCGCGCGTGCGATAGGACCCGCCTTGACGACGTCTTTATTCGCCGTCTCGAAGGAGTACAATGTACTTGGCGGCAATTTGGTCTATGTCATCCTGCTAATACTAACCACGATCTTGGTTTTCTTGTCGCGACGTTTGCCAGAGTTGAAAGACTAGGGATATCCTGCAGGAACTGAAACAGAAATATCTCGTCCAGTACTGAAGTCGATACTTACTATGCCATCCAATTGCAACCTTCACATTATTAGAGATCGATCGCTTGAGGCACTGCCACGCTCCGCTCGCCGCTTCGGGTGCGGCAGCCGAACCGTTCAAATGGGCAAGATCCGTATTTGCAGTCAGCGCGCTGTTCCGTTGAGTCCTTTCGCGGTTCCTCAACCATTTCAAGACCCCCACGTAGGTATTATGCTAAAGCAGAGCTTCGCATCCACTGAAATATATCTTGTACTTTGTTATCATGCAAATTTGAAAGATAGATGAATCATGCAACAGGCAGAAAACAGCGGTCATATAGGGCTTGATGGCATGCTTGATTTACACTCACTAGTCGCGTCCATCACTGTTACTAACATGTACGACTCAGTATCGACCCAATCAATCAAACCCTTTGACTGGGCTACTCGAGCCTCTCACATTCCACTTGGGCATCAACATCATACCCAAAGGTTTCGCAGTTGAGTACTGAGCGCTCGAGCTGTCAAACGGAGTTTGCACTGATGGCAGAGAGCGGGGTCGACTCCAAGTAGTTCCACAATGGCATTAGATGCCGTATCATGGATGTCTAGCCTCTTGTCATGTAACAATGTAACAGCGATTGCTATGTATTGTGCCACACTGCGTAGACTGAGAGGAGGCATGTGCTTTTCCACTGCAACACTGCAAGACCGGGGCATTGATGACGCCAGAGAGTGCTAAAGTGACGCGGGATCACAATCGATCACATGTGTACGCAATAAGAGAACAACGTGGCATTGACAAGACAGCAGATGAGATTGACATGCAAGGCACGTGCAGGCCTGGGGGCACAGCATAAAGTGTACATAGAGCGCTACGTAGCGAGTTTTGCCATGCCTCGGATGTGGCCTCTCAGTCCAACACTGCCAAATGGAGACATTGACACGGTCTACTCCGGGTAACATCAATGCGACCCTCAGAATCTGAGACTCCTTCCATGATGAACCAAGACAGTTGTCCCGACGAGGAGACTCCGCTTCTCCAGGCAAAGGCGAAAACACCTGTTCCGTGGAGTCAAATTAGTCTGGTTTATGTCGCCTTGACTGCTGAACCCATCTCGTCTACATACACTTTTCCCTTCATCAATCAGGTTGGTCAACAGTCGTTTCCGTATCCTGCATACTGTCTTACGGTGGTATATTTGCATCAAACGAACAGCTCATTGGAGAGCTCGGTATCACGGGAGGAGACGATCGCAAGATCGGGTATTATACAGGACTCATCGTGAGTGCGCATACACTTGCAGGCCGTTGCCCTACTCACTCTCACTAGGATTCGCTTTTTTACGCTACCCACGCAATCATGACGTGGCAATGGAGCCGGTTGTCTGACTTCGTTGGTCGCCGTCCTATCATTTTGACAGGTCTCACGGGTCTCACGGTGTCTACATTTGCCTTTGGTCTGTCTCGGACGCTGGTCACGCTCATCGTCAGGTAGGCTGAATTCGAACCCACCGTAAATAAAATCGACTCAAAGGATTTCCAAGCCGATGTATTGCTGGCTTCCTCAATGGTAACTTTGGGGTAATGAAGAGCATGCTCGGCGACATGACCGATCATACCAATATGGCTCAGCCCTTTGCTCTTATACCAGCCATTTTTTGCATCGGAAGTACTATTGCGTGCGTTTGGGCATTCCGAGAATGAATTTGTGTGGCTGACGCTAATTTGTAGTCCACTATATGGGGGTGCCTTAGTGAAGCCCCAAGAACGATGGCCCAACCTTTTCCAGGGTGAATTCTGGGCAACTTACCCGTACTTCCTCCCATCTTTGATATCAGGGTGTCTCATCTTGTTGGCCTTTCTGGTCTGTGCGATGTTCCTGAAGGAGGTGAGTGACTGGCATGTTTGAAACATGCCATGAATCATATGTATATTTATCTCAAGTCACTACCATCGAAAACGGACAAACGGGCTCGATCAGACCAACCAGCAGTCGAGAGCCCTCTGGATGGTGACCCGGCTAGGAACGATGCACCACCCATGTCAATGTCGGTCATTTTGAAAACCTACTCCGTGATGTTACCCATCGTCAATTATGGAATACTGTCGCTCGTAGATATCGGCACTCTCGTTCTCTTGCCCTTGTTTTGGTCGTCACCCATTGAAATCGGCGGTCTAGGACTCTCGCCACCAATCATCGGCACATTCCTGGCGATACTCAGAATCGTAGACGGCGCTGTACAAGGATTGCTCTGCGCAAAACTCATTGAATGGTTAGGGGCGAAACGAGTATTTTGTTGGGCCATCCTTTTCTTCTACCCGTTGATCCTGTTATTCCCCGTCATGAGTACCGTGGCTATAGCACAGAGCACAGTGGGACCGATCATCATGGTCCTTTTAGTTATGCAGCTACTATCTGTGGTCCTCATGGATCTCTCATTCCGTGCGTTTTATCGTGCTTTATCGTCATTGGTGAGCTGATGCTGGCCTTGTAGCTGTCATCTTTATCTTTGTCACGAGAGCGGCGCCCAACAAACAGTCTCTTGGTTCAGTGAATGGGGTTAGCCAAAGTCTCGTGTCGATCGGGCGCGCGATAGGACCAGCGTTAACGACATCTTTGTTCGCCGTTTCAAAGGAGTACAACGTGCTTGGCGGCAACTTGGTCTATGTCATCCTGCTAATACTAACCACGATTTTGGTGTTCTTGTCGCGACGTTTGCCAGAGTTAAAAGACGAGGAGTAGGGATATCCCGCAGGAACTGAAGCGGACGCGTTCTGTGTACTGATAGAACGATGTCTTGTACTAATGCTGGCAAACCCTGGCATCCACAATATAAGCTATACAGTCGTGCAACCCACGAAAGGTCTAGTCAGCCCGTCATCGTCGTTGCCTATCCGACGACCCTACGATCTCTTAATGCTGCATCGCATCCCCCTTGCCCGTCTTTGCAAGTTCATTCCTAACCAGACCGCCAGAGGGCACCACATCAGAACCAGAGTCTCTCCGCCGTCGCACCGGGGGAGGCGCCACGCCCTCGAGGGTGTGTACGAGCGACTCACCGTAGCTGGACGCTAAACTCGTCCTCGATATCATCGTCGTCCCAGTTATCCTCCCAGAGCTTGTTCCCGCTTGAATTCGCCGCTCCGGGCGCGGCACCGTTCAAATGGGCCAGGTCGGTTTGTGAATCGTCCCAGTCTGCCCGTCGTTTCGTATCAGTTCTCGACCGACCCCAAGGAAAGACGCGCGTACCTGCCGACTGGAATTCCTCGAATTCGTCGTCCTCTTCGAGGACACCGAGATGGGGTATGGAGTCGTCGGATTTGGGCTTTTCGGGTGCCTTGGAAGCGTTGTCGTCTGGCTTGGAAGTGTTTGTCGTGGACGACATGGCTTGGTTAGGGACGTCAGTGTCGCGGTCGGTCTGATGATACGCGTAACCACCGTGTGAACGTTTCACTACGCTTTCACCCACTCCCTCTTGCACGAATATGATACATTATTATAAACACATAAATAAAATAAGGATAGGCCGCGGGTCCTTCGAAAGAGTACTTGCCGAGACATTGTCTGTAAATGACCGATATCTACGAAGGATAAACAGAGGTCGGGAGGTCGCCTGGAGCTTCCACATCGGAACATACGTCAGACAGATCGCTATCCGCAATCGGACTGTCGGTGTTATCAGATTGAGGATAGTGCTCGTTGTCGTGCTTTGAACCCGCGGAACCATGTTTCCTGTGCTTCGACTGAGAAACGGGTGGAGTCGCGGGGAAACTCTGCTGTTCCTTGATAAGCAAGCGCAAAGGGGTCGAAATGACAACCTCGGCGCGACGTCTACTGGGGATCCGGATGTAGACCTTCTCCGCAGACATCGGCTTCGAAGTAGACCCGGGCACCGTTTTACTTGGCGTTGGCCGTATGGATTTTTTATCGCCACGAGGTTTCCGAGGCGCACTGCGAGGCGGCTCCTCCGAGGATTTTCGTTTTCGAGAAGATCTAGGTTTGCTTGCACTTTGGCTTTGGTTCGTGGTCTTGCGTATTTTGGGAGATGGTGCTTGGTCTGCCACCTCGGCCTGTTCGCCGGCCGCTACTTCCTCCTCGCGTTTGCGTTTCCGCTCAAGCACTGCTTCTTTCGCCGCAACCTCTTTGGCAAGTTCATCCATCAGGATGCTCGCAAAGTCTTGAGCATCACCCTGTATCCACGCATCAAACACCCCTTCCCACTCCCGGGTCGGAACAGGAAAGTCAAGGTTGAGATATATTGACTTGATGGGTGGGCAGCCATCCTTTGACTCCAGCGATCGACGGGGTGACGGAGATGGAATTAGTGCACATTTGGGCGTGGAGCCCGGCAAGTCCTGGGACGAATTGGAGCCACGAGATCGAACGGCCTTTGAAAACTCGCGGACGATGCGCTTGGTTCCCGGAACCCTCAGGCTGGTACCCACAACCAGGAGGACGTCTGCACCACTACGGCCTTTTCCTTTTGATCCGCCGACGAGATCTCGCCTCACGACCTCGCCCACACCTTCACCGTCCTTGTGCATCTCGTTGTACAATACGACGCTGGGACGGAGCTTGCCCACGCCGCGAGCACGTTTGCCAACCAACTGCCGCGTCTCTTCCATCTGTGTGCATTCCGGGCAATACGGTGGGGTCCCTGATATCAACGCCTCTGTGTAATTTTCGAGGGGAAACGTGTGGGTACACGTTTGACAGTGCAGCGTTTGAAGCGTGCCGTGTAGAGGGATACAGCGTGGCACCTCGACGGTGGGTGAGGATAAACGTGAACTAGGTTGCGAAATCGAAGGCTGTGACGGGGTGCAGCTCGTCGATGTAGTTGGATCTGCAGGGCCGGTGGTGGGGGAAGTCTTGACTCTTGATCGAGGCTTGCAACGCTTGTCTTCGAACTCGGGGACACCAAACGATAGACCGGATTTCGATTCTATCGCGTCGATGTTTTGTGTATATACCCGCAAAAGCCTGCCACGATCGTCGAGGAGGCGAAGCAGCTGATGAAAGGGAGTGGGGCTGGCTGCCTTGGACAACTCGGATAGCTGAGCGATCATTTGGCAGAATAGCGATGTTGTGTGCTCTGACTAGAAAGGGAATGAGCATGGTTCGCGCACAATGCGGGTGGAACGTAGATAGGGCGGCGTGGGGGTTGAAAAAAGCTTGTGTTGATTGGACACTTGACGAGACAGATGGCAAAGCAAACACGATGTGGGTGTGGTGCTCACATTGAATACGGATGCGTCAAAGAGGTCCTTGCCTGAGGAGAGGACCTCCTTTGGATTGTCGCGCTTTAGTGTCTGGAACAGACCGGTCTGGGATCGGAAGTCCGGAATTCCCGCTTGGACTGAGATGCCTGCTCCTGTCGTGCCAAAGGTTGATATCCCGGACGATCCCGGGTGTTATCAGGACGTACCACAGACGACGACGAGGCGCCTGGCTTTGAGGATTGTTCTGAGTGCCTTGCGGAGGTGGTATGTGACATCGTCCGTATGTACGAGGAACGGTGGTGAGGGTGGTGGGGACTGGTTTTCGTCGAGGGGGACAAAGAAAGTCATGTGTTGATGTGAACGAGTGCCAGGATGAATGGTTGAAAACGAAGAGGGGACGACTTAGCCGAGTTACTGTTCCCGCTGCTAAACCCGGTGGCGCGGGAAGTCTATTAACCTTGTCCACGACTTGCTTTGTCCCCTCCCCCTTCAAATTGCTTGTAGTTACAGTATTTAAATACCCCAATATCGATACAGTAGGATGCAGACCATGTCCGATCTCTGTCTCCCAACTCACACCCTCACGCTCTGCGTAGCTCACTACTGGCGTGGCCGTTCCTCCGACGGCCAACGCTTGCCCCTCCACTGGGCCCTCTTTCTCATATCAAATGCGACCCAGCAGTCTCTCAGCGCGAGTAGCTCGGGCAGAGAGGCAGCTGAGCAGGTCGATCACTGGGGCACATGTTACCAAGCCATCGGCAACATCGACACCTTCACCTACTCCCGGACGGAGTACGAGTGCATGGAAATCCTCGCAAACGCCTACAGGGGCTGTCTCCCCCTAGGCAACATCGATCTCGATAGATCGGACGAGGTGGACCGCCTCATGCAACAAGTCGTCATTCATCGAGGCAGGGAGGACTGGAATTGCCAGAACTGGGTTCTTGCAGGGGTCGACAAGCTCAGAGCCAACGGGCTTTTGCCACCGCAAGTTTCATCGGACCACATCCGCAGCGGCCTCGAGGATGTCCTGCGCAAGTGGAAACTATAAGTATATCATGGTATCGTCCCTTTGCTCGTTTACCATGCGCGAGCCTGACCGCCGAGTTTCCCTGCAGCACGCCCTAATCATACGTGTACCAGAGGCCATGGGCCCACAAGGACAGTAAATACCAAGTACTTACGACGTTAATGTTGCTGGCCACACGGCATCAAATCATGTTCAATAAATCAGTCCACGCAGCCCCAGTGCGCGTACCGTGCCTGAGTAGTCGCCTATCGCACAAGGATTTTGACATGGCGTGGCATCTAAAAGCCAAAAACATGGCATCTCGCCAAGGCTCGTGGGTGACCAGAACTTGACCCGTCTGCTTGGTCGGGGTTCCTTTGTCAAAGAGTATTATCAAGCACGACGATTGCTGACTCACCTCGAGGCTAACTATTTATGTAGTCGTGCGGCATTCGCCTGACATCAAGTTGGTCATCCGTGACACTGAGCAACGACTTACCTCTCGTCCGGTCCGTCGGAATAATATTGCAAGTGCTTGCAGAAAGGAATCTGGTACAATGGAGTAATTCCAGAACAAAACAGACAAGACATTGTGCTACGAGTGGAAAGATCCGAATAAAGAATAAAGGAACGACACGGTCCACGTTTGTAATCGCACAAACAGAAACAACTCGGCCCGTAATATTCCTGCGGGAACATCGAGATTGCCTGCTTATAATTAGTGAGGATGGGAGGTAGCGCGCCACATGTTGCGCATGTTGCGCAATCCGGTTAAATGCGGAGAGAAAAAGAAAGGGAAAAAAAGCGGGGGACCATGAATGTGCAGTAGCGGTCATTGCACAGGAAGTGCTGGGGCAATCATTGGATCCTTGCAATCTTTGCAGGCCTTGGCTAGGTTCGTGACAGATGGGGAAGTGTATGATTGGGCCAACTTTCGGAAGATCTGCAAGAGAGGTTGGTAAAAGAGGTGGTGAGAGGAGAAGAGGCTAACCTGAATGTAGCAGTCCTTGGACTGGACGCCGTTCAAGGCCCACTTGCCGTCGATGATTATGAACGGTACACCGTTGACACCGTTTGCTTTGGCAGCCTCGATCATCTTTTCTACACAATCAAGTGTTTCCGTGGACTTGAGGAACTCGACTGCCTGGAGGGCGTCTGAGAAAAGGGGACGGTATAAAATTGGAACACACACCCTCTCTCTATTCATGAGGCCGACTTTGACGGCGACATCCGCGAGGAAACTTTCGCTACTAATATCCTCACCCTTTGCAAAGCAGGCATCAAATATGAGAGAGATGAGTTCTTGCTGCATTGGCTGCCCGCCAACCTGATAGGCCTTTGCAGTGAGCCTATGGGCTTGGGTTGAGCGACAGACGACACCGTCATCCGCCCTGGGTACGAGGGACTGTTCGGAGGAGGGGAGAGTGAACGAGGAAGATGAGGGCGTACATTTTCAGGCCGGCCTTCTGTGCCATGTCTGAAACGACTTTCCACTTCGTCTCTGCCTGTTCTTTGCCGAGCTTTTTGACGAGGTAAGCCCTGCGGCTGGTTCCCTTGTTTGCGTCGATCGTGTAGAGAGAGGAAGTACACATGAGAGTGAACGGACGAAATTCGACATCGAAGCGGACGGGCAGATCACTGCAGGCATCTATGGCGTCATGGAGGGACTTGTTGGCGATGTAGCAAAAGCTGCAAATCTGAGACGAGATGAGCAAACGTTTGTGAGGGTGGTATGAGACAGACGTAGTCGGATATGACGATTATTTTTATGATGCGACGGTGAGTGTCTGACATTGTTTGAGGGAAGGTGGGGGGGACAAGTGCATGGATGGGACCTGCCTGCCTTTCGATAATAAGTAATATACCACCGTCACTCAGCTCAGCTCAGCAATACCTCCACCGCATCTGTCAGCATCTCCTGTGACTCGCTTTTTAAGTAATTTATTCTCACGATTACATCTTCGTTTTCCCATGCTTAGCAACTAATTTTCCTACTTTCTCTAGAATAGCGAGCTCACGATCCCACTCCCGATCGCAGCCCCTGCACGACATGGTCAGCTTACCACCGCCATCGACCCCGGACACAACTCACCAGCACCAAATCCCGCCCCACCAGCAGCAGACTGCGCCAACTGCAACTCTTCGTCATCATCACGTCACCATTTCAGCACGCGACCTCACTTACCACCTGTCCCAGTCCTCCAAACTTGGTCTTCTTCGCCTGCCCTTGTTGTCCCCCCGGCTGTGGCGTAGGCGGACCCGCTGGCGGTGTGTACGCACCTGGTGGCGGTCCAGCGGGCGAACTGTATCCGGGCGGGAAGTACGGCTGTGGCGGTGCATGGGGCGGGGGGTGTGGCAGCGCTGGCGAAGAAGAATACCGCTGCTCTGCAGCACTTTTGGACTGGATAGACGACACGGACTTGCGTGGTTCCGGAACAAAAATGGGAGACAAGCTGCGTGGCGGCAGCCTTTCCACATAATTAGACGGGAACAGACCCTGCTTGCCTGATCGATTGCGTCCCGTCCACCAGTCTGCGTTTGTCTCCGTGATGACCTCTATGATCTCTCCAACCTCAAACGTCAGATCGCTGGGATCCTGACACTTCGCATCAGTAGGGCACACGACACAAGCAATGGGCTACCATACCTCGCTAGACCATCCCCAGATAGCCCGTACTTCCGCTTTTGGCGGAGCAGGTGACATGTTCAAGCGCTCTGTCTCCTGCGTCAGCGACAAGATCGATGCATCCTCGGAACGTCTCTCGGCAGAGAGCCTTGACAAGATTTCCTCTCCATCGGCCTCCGAGATCTGCTTGTGAGCTACAAGTAATTCGATATTTTGTCTGGTTTGAGCGAGTATGTGTGCAAAGAGGGCGGCCATAATGCTAGCAAATTACAGTAAATCGCTCAAAGGCAACGGATTTTATAATACTGGAGCGCTGATTACCTCATGTAACTGGCATGCAGGCTCGGTTAGCAACATAACATACTATGGAACTATGTAGTACTAGATATACCAGTGAAAGGGTAATAACCTTCGCATCGTCAGTTCAACTCGACAAGTTGGAAATTGAACTGTCTCATTGACCCCACGGGCCTCAGCATTTCACCGCCTTTCTTCCGTGAATGTAGAGGCGTGTGCACGGTCCCAAGGGCTGGCTTCTCATCCCCTGATCCCCTCGCGTTAACACTATAATCGTTACTTGTCTAAATGAAGATCAAATGATGGAAGAATTGACACCGCAAACCTTGTCCCAGTGCCTTGGAACAGATCGAATCACTATTTTCCCCAATTGCTGTATGCACCACGATAAACACCCTGTGCACCGCGAGCGATGAGATGATCCGTGCTGTCAGTAGTCCGAAAATAAGTGATACATAGTTCAGGGACAATCGTATGTTTTATCCGTTATAGCATGATGCTATACGATCAGAACTGGATGTGATCATGATGATGCCTTGCTGTGTGTGAAGCTGGCAGTTGGTGTGGCATTATTTGGCGGAGGAGGTTATAAGACTATAATGGGTGGGTGTCATTCATTGTCCTATCATCTTCCACCTTTTCTTCTCCTTCTCCTCCTCCTTACCTCTTGCGCGACGTGCCATGTCCAGAGTATGCCCTTCTGTCCGTGTCAATTCCAAGTCCTGACCTTTCTTTCAGGCTCAATTCTTAAGAGAGTACAAACTCGTCGTCGTCGGCGGTGGTGGTCAGCTTCCTTCTTACCCCCACCTCCATCCTCCCACCAATCATTAATCCCCTCTTCAGGCGTCGGAAAATCCGCCCTCACAATCCAGTTCATCCAAAGTCATTTCGTCGACGAATACGATCCAACCATCGAGGGTACCTTGGTCCTTTTTCTCTCCCGAGCACCACCTTCATTCCCACGTCTCCAGATTCATACCGCAAGCAGTGTGTGATAGATGACGAAGTCGCTCTTCTCGACGTTCTGGACACCGCTGGGCAGGAGGAATACGGGTGGGTACACTCCGCCATTCGCATCTCTTACGGGTAGCAAACGCTTGCGTTTTGTACAGCGCCATGCGTGAGCAGTATATGCGCACGGGAGAAGGCTTTCTCCTCGTCTATTCCATCACATCGCGTAACTCGTTCGAGGAAATCAGCACATTCCACCAACAAATTCTTCGCGTCAAGGACCAAGACTCTTTCCCCGTCATCGTCGTAGCCAACAAGTGTGACCTCGAATATGAGCGTCAAGTCGGCATGAACGGTATGCCGACACGTTCTCTCCGCGGGAAAATTCGTCATTTTATTTATCTTGTCAGAGGGTCGTGACCTTGCCAAACACTTCGGCTGCAAATTCATCGAAACCTCTGCCAAGCAGCGTATCAACGTTGACGAGGCATTCAGCAATCTCGTGCGCGAGATCAGGAAATATAACAAGGTAAAGGCACTGCCCTGAGATGTCACCTCGTCCCTGACCTGAAACGTAGGAACAACAAACAGGACGACCTGTGATGGCCAATTCCAGTGCTGGTGCACCCGGCGTCTATGGTGCCAAAGATTCCGGCGATGGTGACCACGGTGGATGCTGTGGTGGTTGCGTGGTCGTCTGATGTACTTTATTGAGTCATTTACACTGTTTTCCTAGCTACTACCATCCCACCCTCTACTTCTAACTTGCTCCTTTCTTTCCTTGGGGATTCTGTATATTCGCCCTCGTCAGAGGTTTGCGCTTCATCCTCTCCGATCTTTCGTTATGCAGGATTAAACTTGTACATATTATGGACCATAAGTGAAAAGCTTCATTCTAAGAGAATAAAGGCCACATAACAAGCAGCCATTTATACACCTTGGCAGGGCTCGGGCACTGTTCACAAGGTTGGTCGTCAGGGAAGATCCGATCTAGAGGTCGTGACTCGCCTGGCGGTCTTGACAAGTCCTCCTCATTGACAGCTCTTATCGAATGAATACCCAGGTCATAAAACCCTGATATGCCACTGTTGCCTCCCAACATGGATATACCGACGGTTCGCATTCGTTGACGAAACATGCTCATTTGATGCTGTACCAATTCGCCCGTGTTTGTCAGAATGAAATTATCAAATGGGATCTATCAAGAGCATATCAGCAATCAATATCAAGCGTTTGCACGACAGCACGACACCCCGAACGCACGAAAATATCTTCCCAGCCCCCATCATTCCGTTTGAAATACAGACGGTGCTGCCAGAGGTCGGTCGTGATTGGCCCGTCCGTCTGCAGATTGACATAGTACGAGTTCCGCGTCCGAGGATCACCACCTAGACGGACTCGTAGCGCCAGGTATTGATGATGCGACACGTCGTCGCAAATCTCCCCAAACAACGACGGTCGGGTCTAGTCCATTCGAGATCAGTTCCACCACCACGCGTGCATGACGCCCGGGGGTCGACATACGCACTTTGGTCCTGAACCCTGCGTAGCCGCCCCGAATCTGCCCTTGAACCTCGGGACGCACTGCGAGCCGCATCTCCCCCCAAAAACGAGCCGTGGCTGGGCTCCCGCTCCCCGTGTTTCGTTTGGGCGAGGTGTCCAGTGCGAAATGGAGCGTCGAGGTACCGCCAATGTCCGCGTCGCACCCGGTCGCGATTTCCTTGACGTCGTCTTGGGTGTGCAGTTTTAGGAGCGTGATGGGCGTGCGGTCGGGCGGGTTCGCGCCTTCCATGCGGAGGACTGCGGGGTGGTCAAACATCGTGCGGCACAGAGGAGGGAAAACTGGGACGTGCTTTTGACGGCGCCATCGGCAAGGTATTTCGTAGACCTGTTCAAATATGCGCTGAGGTGTGAAAGGGCCATGAGGTGTGTTGAGTCGTGTTTGCCCTAATCTCAGGGTACCCGCCAAGGCAACATACTCAACAGTAACATTCATGTAGTATTATCATTAGGTGCAAATGCTATTGTAGAGTGCCTCTCGTCGGAAGACTTTGGGCGGTGCGATTGGGGAGGAGGGCGAGGCCCTGAAGGAATGGATCTGCGTATCGCCCCTGTTCGGTCGCCCAACGTCACCCCAATGTGAGCTACTAGCTGGTTATGCACTCCTCGTCCCTCCACATCCGGGGGCTGGCTCAGCGTGTATCCAGTCTCTTGTGACCAGACAGAAGTCATCGTCGTACGCTGACTCCGGGCATGGATCGATGGGACGAAGAGATCTCCCATGTCTTGTTCACTGTCGCTTGGCTCTGGGACTCCGGGAAGTGGTCGAACCTTTCGAATGTACATTATCTGTCCCGAATAATCTGAGTCGCTGTCTGTAAGGGGGGGAGAGGAGGGGGAAGGAAATTCGTCTGCATGTTCAGGGCTCCAGGCATCGACCTCAATGCGAGGAACGGGTGCTGCACGAAACACGGAAACGTTGGCAGTCCCTTGGTCAAGTGTCAAGGGTACGGGCGTCCGTGACGAGGCACCCCCCGATGAACCAGGTATGCCGAGTCGCGCAGCAAGGGTAGAGGACTTGTTCGTAACTTCCACGGACAACCATGGATTAGGCAAACGCGAAAGGTCTAGCGAGGGCGGGGCTTTGGATCTAAAGCTTGGTTCCCTCGCACCCTTCGTACTCTTCGTATGGGCATTGTAGCCTGCAGCCGATTGGAATGAATATCGCTGGTCCTCAGTCGAAGGCCCTGATACAGTGTCTCTCGTCGCGTAGGAAATACGAGGGCCAGGTTCAAAGACAAGTGTAGACCAAGGTGTAGTCAATGGCGCACCACCACCAACCCGCCGACTGAAACGCGCAGGAATCAACGCCACAGGAACCATTTCAGGCCGGTACGATGCTTTCTCTGAACTAAGAAGCCCAGTGTTCGAGTCTGCGCTAACGCCGCGCGAATGATTTGAGGACAGTTGTGGTTGTGTAGGATTGGGCAATCGATGCCCGTTCTCATGTGAGGGGCTCGTGGGTCGTGAAAAGAACCCGCTCCGCCGAACAACCGGGGATTCACCAGATGCATCGTTCCCAAAAGTCTCTACAGTGTCGTCCGAACGAGGACCACGGTACATAGACTTGATGACTCGTAGCGTATTGCAGAGCAGACAAACGTTTACGAAGCCTGTCAAGTCGTTAATGTGGCGATCATAACAATATCTATCAGGCATACCCAGCATATAAACACAAACATCAGCGAACACAAGCGACGCAAAGGGTGCTGAGTTCCCTGTAAACATAAGAATGCGCGTGACGCAGAAGGGCAGAAACAAGAGCACAAATGCTTTACAATACTCCGGAGTGAGTGGAGTGCTCCAAGTCACGAGGACAGGACGTCTTACCAAGGGGGAACCTTTGGGAGGTGGTGAGCACATCGCTCATCTGGCCAAAAGGTAAGGTCTTACCAGAACATGGTCCATGAAATTGTGCTGATGAATCCATGATGTTCTTCGAATTTATCCTCTCCCTGTTGATTGGCGGAACCCTGTGCAATTTGCATGCCGTCCATGCTCAGTTTCCCACGCAAAACGAAGAAATGAACAGAATAGATGGCTGTGGACGTGAATGCAGCAAGGATGATCTTGTTCGAATGGTAAGATGATATGACTTCTGAATCATAGGTAACCATACCGGGAGTGCTGCGAGTGGAAATATATCCTTTGCATAAGAACGCGCAATGCCACAAGTGGGTCCGACTGGGCCGTACAGCCCGCTCTTTTGCAAAGGGACCAGTCCTTTGTTTATTTAGATTGCTTTGAGTATGCAAGAACCCACCAAGTTCAATATATCTCACCAGCGACAAATGCGATCATCCATCCGACGATAATGGCTACCAAATTACGCCAGCGGGCCGGGCGTATGCGGAAGACAAACGAAATGACGGCGTGCACATTAAGCGCAGAGGAAAACCAACAGGTAGCCCATATGCCGACCTGCGTCAACACCACTGCCATGATTCTTGAGTTCGAACCATCTTCGTCCGCAAAAATTCGCCTCACCTTGTGCTGAACATACTGGTCCTGAAAAAATGTGTTGGTTGACACTGATTGGACTGAAAACTGGCGAGTTTCTTACCTTGGCTCAACCCGGAACGCGACACCCAACTGAAATCAATTAATCCAGCCAAGCTGATGAGCATATTGCTTAGAATAAGGCACCCAGCATAGTAACCAAGCTGAGAGCGAAAGAACAATAAATCTGCCGTTCGAGAAGTCCTATTTTCCAACAGGACCACCGTGGCGAGTCGAATGGCTATGAACACAAGTGCCAGCGTCGATAACAGGGCGAAAACTGCGACCACCTACAACACGAGGTTATGAGGCCCCACTGGGATCCCTGAACGAGTACATATGGGATTGCACTTACAATGCCTCCTGGACGTTGGGATGCGGAAAGAGGCTCCAAGGTCATTATGCTAATGGTTTCATCCAGGCTCATTTCGTTCTTACTATCCACAGGAGGAAAACGAATATAAAGGTATGTCCGTCCAGCGGTCAAAAGCACCTCGCAGAGGTAAAGGCGGACCAGTCCGCAGAAAACGAAGGGAGATAATGGACGTGTGAAGGAAAAGGCTGCCGACGGGGCCCCGCTCTGAGCTCTATCTTACATATACTTGGTTCTTTTTGACGGTAACCTGTGCAAAAGCTGGTCGATACAGCATTTGATCCTGTGACCAAGGGCCTGACACAGCAAAATTTGTCGGAGATTTCTATTTTGTATTACATACACCCTAATAGCAAGCTAACTTTACAAGCACTTATCAGAAAAGAGTCGTAATTATAATAATTATTTCAATCACCATCGAAAATTGATTGAAAACCAGCAGATGCAATTATATTTACCAAATAATGACATGTCAATCAAATAATTTCGTCAATTATAATGGACTCTCAGAAATGTGGGCCGTAGTGACACTTGCACCTTTCTCTCGTACACCACACCATACAACTGCTGTACCACTACTTCTTGATAAAGAACTTGGCTATTCCACTTGGCTCCGTCGGTTTCTTCCTCTTAGGTGCCCTCGAACGCGACTTGGGTTGGCTAGATGTTTGCACACCGGTGTCGTTTGCCAAATCTTGAGCAAAGTGAAAATCATCGTGCTCCATCCGCAATTTGGCCAACACGGCAGCATGATCTACTTCATCATCGTCCATCTCGCTCGCAGATATTCTTTTGTGACAGCGTTCACAAACAAAGGTAGTCGACAAGGCAGACCCTGGCGTTTCAGTCAAAAGATCCGTTTCAGGTGGCGCTTCCTCACTGCTGGACAGGGTACGCTTAAGAGGGGACCGAGGGGTTTCCTTGGGCTTAAAGAATCCTTCAATGCTTTGCTGGCCGGTTTCGGCCGTCTCGATGCCCGTGAACGCAAGCTGCACTGCGGTCACGTTGAGGTTCTTCATGTTCCCAGTGAGTTCCTTCCATAACTTATCGGCAGCAGTCGCTATCACATCGACCGTCACTTCGTGAGTGAAAGGAAACGTGGATTGCTTGGACCTCGAGGCTTCATATCCTATGTCTCATAAGTAGTCTGTAGTTTGGATGGAAAAAACAAACCTTTTCGAACATGTAAAACAATAGTCTTGGGCCATAATGTCGGCATCTCTTCCCGTGCATCCTTGAGTCTGAGGGCGAGCTCGGCGGCCAGGACGCGTAGCCACTGATGGCCATCTGCAGCTTTGGTAATGGGAGTTGGTAGGTTCTTGGACGCAAGCATGCTCTTAAAAAGTGCAGATTTCTCCTTAACTGTGAGGGATGACGTAAGCCTATCGACCGATGCAGTTGAATTGCGACAAACCTTCGGACCTGTCAATACCACTGGGCAAAGACTCGAATTATTGAGGCAGCACAGGAATGCTTTGATAACTCACCGCAGAAGCTCATAGACCCACAACGCATGATCACCAAATTTGCTTTGCAGTTCATCTGATGTCCTCTTATCATTCAGGAAGCTCTAAAAGTGATTCACCACCGATACCTAGAGAAACTGCCCTGTAATCCGGAGTTGAGTATGGTTGATAAAATGACAAGCAACGAGCCTACAAGAGATCCCCAACAGTTGAGACATCATACTCTTTTGCAAGAGCATCACCTAGCTTTCCGCCCAGGAACCGAATCTCAAGGAAAGCTCAGATCTCTGTTGGACTGCTTGCTTTTGGCATACCTTTTGGAAGCCGATGGGGTGCAGGTAAGCTGGTATGGCACTATTCCGTAAGATGCTCTAGAAGGCTGGTCAAGAAGAAGTGTCAAACTGTGATTCAAGCGTCACCTGGCTATTCGGTTTCTTGTAGGAAGCCGTGAGCTAAAAGCGGGTGTCAACGAACAGCATTTTGGAATGGCTGTATGTACTGACTTTAGAGAGAAACTTGTTTCGGGATATTCCCTGGAAGGAGATGAATGGTGATCATGTTAACATCAACACAGGCGCACCGCTGACATAGTATATCCAAGGTTATCATGGATATCTTTCCTCATTTTGGCCATAAGCTCTGCAGCGATCGACAAAGCGACATCATGCCAAGTGCACGTCACGTCAACAATTGAATGAGGCTCCTGGTAATCACCGTCTTCGTCGGCAGGATGTAATGGGATGAGTTCACCTAGCTCACTCCAGTCGACAAGAGGGGGTGAAGGTAATGGGGTATCAACACCTTGAGGCGCATCAGGAGGTACCTGTGCGAGATGGGGAAAGCGCTTCAACAGCACCTCGCGGACAGGCCGAGTGAAGTCAATGAAAGCTTCATCAATTGACGCTTTTTCTTCTCCGCTTATGAACAACCATGCCGTCTACTCGATCAGTGCATCATCTCACCTATTTCCCCACTTGGAAGCGCTTGTTTGAAAATTTGGATGATCTTGTTGCTTTCACGCCGATAGAGGTCGAGGGAGACCTTGGACAACCTATCAGACGATAGATGGGCTATCTTTTTTATCAGAACGTACTTTGTGTGACCGTGTATCGACGTCCGACCAATATCCTGGTTCCCTCTCGCCTTCCTTGTAGGTGGCAACATGAACAGCTACTAGTTCTGGACACTTCTTCTTTGCATCCTTTATCTTGTCCATACGCGATATGCCGAATTTGCGAGCCGGATAGCTGACTGCGATAAGGCTTTCCCATTGTTGGACGACAAGCGGTACATCAGGGTCAAGGCCGAGTCTAATCCGTTCGCAAGCAGCATAAAAGGCATCACTGTCGCAGAGTGCAACGACTCGCAAGGGGTCTCTCACACCGAGGTTATAAGAGTGCAAATGGCGGTAAGTGACTGCTGGATGAAGGTCATCATAGTCCTGGGCTGGTGCCTTGCCTTTGCCTTTCCAGAATGCGGCTGCTTTGGATGGAGAGTGCTGCATGAGAAATCAAGTTGCCAAATGTCAGTGTCAAAGTCTTGTTGGCAGTCCCTTGTGGCGTCTGCTTTATATTAGGTCAGCTCCTGCTACCAGCTGCCTGAGCCAGTGCCATCAGTCCAACCAGCACAACCGAGGCGCATGCGGCCAAAAAGGAAATTAGGCGTCGGTTCTTGGCCAGAAAGTTCAAACCAGTCAGTATGAAACCATTTTTTAGTTCACAGATTGGCAGCTCAACTTCACGATGATCTCAGTCAGGTCTGTGATGTGACCCGGGAAAAGATATCATTTCTGCACTGCGGCCCTGTCTGGCAATGAAAGCTTGACACCAACCGACCAGTTAGATATGGTCTGATATGGTCGGTCTCCTGGATCATTTGATCGGTCCGGAGCTACTCTGAACCCCGAAAATCGTACGTACGGCAGACACTGCAAATTGGAACTTGTTTGGCTGCTTAGTCCGCTCGTTCCTTGACCGAGCGAGGTCTCGGGTGTCTTTTTTCCCGCCAGCATCTTCCGGGTTGCCTTCCCTCAAAATTTATCCTGCGACCAAGGTGACCGTCTTGTGACATTCAAACGGCTGTTTTCTATGTCCTTCAGTCATTTCGGCACACCACAGTCCCTCCGAGAGGACTCTGCTATTCTATCTCATTATGGCCCATCTTCGGTAGACGTACAGGATCAACAAGACACAGAAACACCCTCAGATTCACCCCGTGGCATCCCAATCCATGGCAAGGGTTCTCTTGCTACAACGGATCCCCTCGTTTCTGAACGCACACCGCTCCTACGACACCCGCCTTCGATCCCAAGGCTACATGAAGTAGCAGATGACGATGTACTGGAACAGACACCCACGTCCGAGATCTTTCGTCAGGAGCTTCGCGTGCTCGCCACGTATGCGCTTCCCGTGTTTGGGTATGCCCTGTCCGACTTCTACGCCATCTCCAAGCTTATCCGTTATTTCTCCAAGTACTCAAGTCTTCGACTACTCATTTATCATAGCTTCCGTTATATCCATAGGCCATATCTCTACTGTGGCACTGGCTGCTGCCACCTTGGGTTCCATGACGGCTTCTGTCACCGGATACAGCATTGTCCAGGGTCTTGCATCCACACTCGATACCCTCCTTCCTCCTGCCTGGACCTCGGATAGGCCCTACATGGTTGGTCTATGGACTCAGAGGATGGGTTTGTTTCTCTTATTCTGCTGTTTAGGACTCAACGCTAATTGGTTTGGGATAGTACTAATGACTGGAATAGTGCTCATCGTATGTGCCGTTACCTTTTTTTTTTTCCACATCGAACCCAATGCGATTCTGCTTATAGCCAATAATAGCTATCTGGCTCAGAGTAGAACCCATCCTCCTCGCTTTGAACCAAGAGCCAGAGGTGGCACGATTTGCCGCGATCTACCTCCGCTGGGCATCCCTCGGCCTTCCAGCGTATGCCTTCAATTGTCATCTCAGGTACGCCTTTGAGTCTACGTCATTACCGCAAAAGTTTGACTCTCATACGCAGACGATATTTTCAGTCTCAAGGATTGTTTGACGTCCCAACCAAAATCACACTCGTGGTTGCGCCAATCAACGCGTTCCTAAACTGGTTATTTGGTACGAAATTGCTGCTTTAATCAATCCCTTCCCTTAGGGTCTGATACATACTTTTATAGTCTATCCTCTCGGGCTGTCCTTCCCGGGTGCACCGTTGGCCACTTCCATTTCCTTTAATCTCGTGTCAGCAGCCTTTATCTTCTATGGATATTTTTATGCCCCGCCTGCTGCCTGGTCGCCGATCACCCGCGAATCTTTCAATCCAGTCACAGGCCAAGTTTGGAAGGGATGGGGCGTGCTAGCAAGGCTCGGTATCGCCGGAGTGGGCCAAACTGCTAGCGAATGGTGGTGTTGGGAATTGATTGGACGTGAGTTCTACAGCCCTTACTCCCGAGTGTTCACTAACGAGGTGCGTGGCATAAGTTGCTGCTAGCCAGTAAGTGACTCTATACTTTGTCCGCACTAGTTTGGAATCGATGTGTTCTGCTAGGCTGGGACCTGTTGCGCTTGCAGCACAATCTGTGTTGTTACTCTCTTCATCAACTGCTTATCAGGCGCCATTTGCGTTCAGTGTCGCTACTTCCGTGCGGTAAGCACCGTGAAACCTTACTCTGAGTAATAATCAACTAATCGTTCTTATACTCTGTTCTACTACCTTTTGTGCCTGTTATTCTCTTCGTGCACAAATGCTCGGGATTGTGGTGGTACACCAGCATCGGAAACCTCCTTGGTGAAGGAAACGCGAGAAGAGCTGGGGTAGTTGCAGCAACTTCGATTTTGATGGCTGCTTCCTTAGGATGTGTCTTCAGGTAAGTGATGGTAACGAGTATTTTCGTTAGTCTGGCTCCAGGACATTCCTAACTGACTCCCGTTTCGATCAATTCAGTATTATCTTTATCGTCTTCCGCAATAAGTGGAGTTCTCTTTTCAACAGTGATTCCGGTACGTCCTATCGTTCTCTACACAAGGTTTGAAATCCGATATTTACTACGCTGGCAGAGGTTGCCTCGCTCGTCGCCTCCATTATGCCCCTCGTCGCATTGTTCCAAGTTTTCGATGCGACATCCAGCATCACTGGCGGAGTATTCCGTGCGCGAGGAAAGCAGGTGAGCAAAACTGTAACCATTACTACGCGCATGTACCATCATCCTTCTTAGTCTGCAGGTGCCTTTCTCAACCTCTCCTCTTACTATGTTATTGGTATCCCACTTGGAATATACCTCGCGTTCGTGCGTGGACTTGGGCTTAGTGGCCTTTGGGTAGGGTTGACAGTCGCACTGGTAAATGTCTCCTGTGTTGGGATTTGGATTGGTGTCGTTGGGGTTGACTGGGAAGCTGAGGTTCTGAAAGCGCGAGGAAGAATCGGAGGAAAAGAACTTGGTGACGCGAGGGATGAATGAGACCGTCTCAGTCTCAAAAGGGACGGACCATTGATATTTGCTTAGTAGATCGTGAATAAGGCAATCCGGGATGGATGTCAGTACTAGCTTTTTTCCCTTTGCGGCTGGAGAAAATTGCATATGTAATACATCAAGATTTCATACCTGGAGGCTTCTTGCACTGGACTTGAAAGATCTCCCTTGCTACATACAGCATTACTATTAGTGATTAATTTACCCTCACCTTGGTTCCTTGGTAGGCATGTGAATGTGATGCCAGAACAGTGGGGACGACAACCCCAGCAAGAGACGGTGGAGTCCGAATTGGTGCTGTTGGTGGGGGTGAGGTGTGGACGATGATGTGGGCGGCGAATACGACAGTGCTGATATTGGTGGCCAACGTAAATGACGAGTTTGTAGGTCGAGGCGTACTAGACATCAAGATGATTGCGTTTCCCGCTCGTCATCGAATGGAAACAATTAATGGCACAAGATGTGACCAACAATCTAGTTCGCCTATGAAGCATACGGCCAATCTGGATGGGCGGGCCGCGACTCACATCATTGTCCTCGCCAGCGATTGCCAAATGGTGGAGGGATAAACGACGTACTATTGATGTACGGGACGTGAACACAGGAAGAATGCAACGCACGGGCTGTGGATTTACTAGCGCTGCTAAGATTGCAAAAGTGTAGTACAAACAACGCAAAACACAACTTGCTCTTCATGTCTGACGACGACAGGGCTGAGCTGATCAGAGGTTAGTGCCTTTCCAGTTCACTTTGTATCCAATCCCTGTTTTCTGAGATTCTATTGTCGTTTCGTCTATCTCTCCAATCTCGGTCGCTCGGGACGCAGCCAAACTCAAGGAACGCGAGGATTTCATCCGAGATTCTTGGGTCAAAGCTATGGAAGCTCGTCTAGTGCGGGACGAGCTCGTCAAATGCCAGCGACACGAGGGTGTCAACTCCCTTGAGAACTGCCGGTGGTTGTCGGAAAAGTACGCTCAAATGCTCCTCGAGAACAAGGTACGTCGGTCCCTGTCGCACAAGTAGCAATTGACTAACACCAGATGTGGGTCAGGTAAAGGGGTACAAGAAAATTGATGTTTGAGTGAACGGGATGGAGACACGTCATGCTACCTGCCGCGTACTATGGACTTGTTGCACTACCCACCATGCATGTATAGATTATACGTCCATCCAAAGATTATCCTGGACGTGTAACTGGCGACAAAGCAAGTCAACATAACAGAGATTCCTTTCAGCCTCATCTCAGTCCACCCGCTCTTCCCAACTAGCGACCCTATTCAGGTTGTCATTACCAGATGACGTTGCAGAACACGACACCTACTCAACCTGTGGTAATCTTTTGTATCACTGCTTGAGGTATGGGCGATGACAGTGACGTGCGAGCTCCCAGTGCGTATATGATACAGTTATTGTTAGGTCGCTTTGAATGACTATGTTTGACTCCGAGCCTTCCGTTCAGTTCCTGTGCTGCTGTTTTCCAGATGAGGACGTACGCAACCTGCGTTTTTACTCGTGCTTGGCCTTTCACACCGAATTCGCTTTAGTATCCGAACCACGGGAGTGAGCCAACTTTACATCGAAGGTTTTCGATCTCACTTTAGAAAAGAAGCGCCGTACTATTTCCATTTGCGTGGAAAGTATGCGCACACTCTACGCGCCTTTTACATGGGATGCCGCACTGCATTATACCTTGACGAAAGGACGCAACCCGCGTAATTTCAAGCCATCTATGTAGGTATGTATCGACGTTGTTGATCGCATGCTCAAGGTACGCCTCTGGTTCGATATCTGGAATTGTGTGGTCATCTGAGTCACGAATGAGATTGATCTGTCCAAAGTAGAGGGGGAAATGGAGGTAGGTACCATTCGACTATGTTGACACATGACTCCGGTTCTCGTCGAGCATCTCTAGCGCGGTAGTCATGATATCGAGAATGAGCCGACATTCCGGGGCAATGACAAGTCGACGCAATGGGGCCATCTTTCTCAGATGACATACATAAGTTATAGTGTTGTACGGTACTTGCGATCAGCCTTGAAATGAAAACCAAAGACCTCCCTCATATCTGGGCTCAGTATGGTCACTTTTATGCACATAACTTACAAACGCTACCAGTACTTACATACTGACAACTGCAGGATTCATAAGCGCTCGCGCGACTCTAGATCAGTCATCAAAGCGTGAGTCAATCGCGATCGACCGGTGCCGGGGCCTAAACTTATTCACCAATTTATTTTCTCAAGTTTCACAGCGATTTCTTTCCATTCCTTGGGTGTTCTAAATCGTATCGTTACTATGTCGTCCAGCCCCGGATCCGCCACGCCACAGTCACTTGCAAAAGATGATAAATTCGTATCTCATCACGAGCCTGGCTCTTCTTCCGCAGACGCACAGGATCAACAACAACATACTGAAACGCTCTCGGATTCATCTCGTGGTATCACAATCCGTGGAACAGATTCAGCCGGTCCCACTGCACGGATTTCCGGGGCTGTTTCTGAACGCACGCCACTTCTACAATCCTCTTCTGAACCGGATGACAATGTACATGATGATGTTGGGTCCACAGAACAGATCCCCACATCCAAGATGTTTCATGACGAATTCCGCACGCTCGCGTTATACTCATTACCCGTTTTCGGGTATGTCCCATCCTTGGAGTGTTCATCATTTTCATGCTCATCCTTAACCTTTCTCCAAGTACCCAGCTATTCGAGTTCTCATTTATCCTAGCTACCGTCATATCTATAGGTCATATCTCTACAGTGGCCCTGGCAGCCGCCACTTTGGGGTCCATGACGGCCTCCGTCACCGGATACAGCATTGTGCAAGGTTTTGCATCCGCGCTTGATACCCTTCTTCCACCTTCATGGACCTCAGATAAGCCCCACATGGTCGGCCTATGGACCCAGAGGATGGGTTGGTTATTTCCTCCGCCGGCTATGACCTGGAATGCTAATTAGATGTTCGACGTAGTGGTGATGACAGGAATACTTCTGATCGTATGTCTATAACGATTCCATGCATAGAATCAACGTGGTCTCACTGCATCAAGCCAATGATAGTGATTTGGTTCAATGCTGAGCCTATCCTCCTCGCTCTCAACCAAGATCCCGAGGTGGCACGACTTGCCGCTATCTATCTCCGCTGGGCATCCCTCGGCCTTCCGGCAGACGCCTTCAACTGTATTTCCAGGTAGATCGTCATGTTTCTCCGTAGGCACAAAAGGTTGACTCGTGTTCGTAGACGATATTTTCAATCTCAAGGTTTATTTGACGTCCCAACGAAAATCATGCTAGCAATCGCACCGATCAATGCGTTCCTAAACTGGTTATTTGGTAGGCGATCATGTCCTCGATCATTCTCTTGGCTCTGATTGGTTTCGCAGTCTATCCTCTTGGGTTCTCCTTCCGGGGTGCACCGCTTGCCACCGCTATTTCCTTTAACCTCGTGTCAGCAGCGTCCATCTTGTATGGATATTATTTCGTCCCTTCCACAGCATGGTCACCGATCACCCGTGACTCCCTGAACCCAGTCACAGGTGAAATATGGAAGGGATGGGGCCTACTTGCGAGGCTCGGCATCGCCGGGGTAGGCCAGACTGCTAGCGAATGGTGGAGCTGGGAGTTTGTTGGACGTAAGTCCTTTCGCAGCATCTCCTGCTGAGTGCTCGCTAACAGGACATGTTCCTAGTTGCTGCTAGCCAGTAATGGTTCTATAATTTGTCTCCGTGTGCTGGATATTGATGTTGCGTAGGTTGGGACCTGTCACACTGGCAGCGCAATTCGTGTTACTGCTTACTCAAGCGACTACATACCAGGCACCGTTTGCATTGAGTATCGCTACTTCCGTGCGGTGAGTATTATAATCATTGGGACGTCATTGGCTGTGATCTGCGCTACACCCATTTGTTTAACTGTGTTGGTACACTAGAGTCGGAAACCTCCTTGGTGAAGGAAATGCGAGAAGGGCAAAGGTTGCTGCAACAACTTCAATCGTAATGGCTGTGGGGCTCGCGTGTGTTATAAGGTAAGCGATATGCACCAGCATTTTCGTCAATTTGGCGATCCCAGTGTGATTCCCAGACGACTCCCGTACTAAACCATTCGTTTTTTCTAGCATCTTCTTCATCGTCTTCCGTAACGTGTTGGGCTATCTTTTCAACGATGACCCCAGTATGTCCTCGATTTGATATTGAGCATTTGAGATTATATACTAACTGTTCGCCAGATGTGGTGTCGCTCGTCGCGTCCATTTTCCCCATCGTCGCATTGTTTCAAGTCTTTGACGCGACAGCAGGCATCGTTGGTGGGTTATTCCGTGCACGAGGAAAGCAGGTGAGCAGCCATATACACCGACTATCGAGAACCCCCTCCCCCCACTAAACTCCGTATTCGTTGTAGTTTGTGGGTGCCATCCTCAACCTCTCCGCTTACTACATCTTTGGTATCCCACTGGGGTTATATCTTGCGTTCGTGCGCGGATATGGACTACAAGGTCTTTGGGCAGGGTTGACGGTCGCGCTGGTGTATTGTTCTGGGGTGGGCCTTTGGATTGGTGTTCGTGGGGTTGATTGGGAAGCCGAAGTTGTGAAAGCACAGGCGAGAGTGAAAGGCAAGGACGAGAACCTAGCGAGGGACGAATGAGGACGCGTCGTGGCTATCACGCCGACAATATTAGAATTATTTATATATGTGATAGACCTATAATATGATCATCTTTTCCCGTTTTGCAATGAGACGACGAAGCACAAAATCAGTCCAATGCACGGCGTCCAGTCGCCGACGACCGTCGACAAAGTAGTGATTCATCAAGTACGTAACAGTCATTGCTAGACGCATTCGCTGGCACAGAATAACAGTACGAGAGTCTTACGCATCAGAAAATGGCTTGTTGGGATGACCACCATATTTGAATGTGGACACGGAATTCAAGCGAACGCGTTTATGTCGAGTGAACTCGACGTGCGTATCCACGTGCGTATCCTCGGTGCGGGCGACGGTGATACGAAGGGGTATCTGAGTAGTCCGTCGAGCTTCAGCTTGGCGGCCCAGTATCCCATGCCGCGCGATGATGAGCAGAGGCGCCATGGTCTACTCCAAACGCGATACGATCAGTCATGCAGAGGACAATCCTGTAACCGTGACGCACAGCAGTCTGCGTTGTGATCCCTACATCGGCGAGACCCACCACTTTCTCGACAGCGTGCAGAATCAACATGGCGACCGTGCATACCGTCACTAGTGCGCCACATTCGACGACGACGATCAGGGCTGATTTATATTTGGATGGGCTGAGGCTGAGCTTTGCATTTCGATGTGCAGCCCACAGCCGGAGGCAGATCAAAGTCGTCGCGGACACATTGACTGCGACGATGAGCGACCAAGTGATCAGGGAGAAGATGCGTGTGCCGTGAGCCCCGTTGACGTTCTCAGTCGCAGTCGCCTTGGCAGTAACGCCAGCAAATGCTAAAAGTGGGTTAACGTGCGTATCCATCATTCTGATGGGATTGCTCACCCACTTGCAATGCCAACAGAGCGACCTGACACAACACGATTGAGTTGTAGGATGAATCTCGAAAAGGGAGTAACGCACCAAGGGGACACACACAATGACATTGTGACTGAATAAAACGCCGACACGCCAGATCTTGGTTGAGATTGCTCGCCATGAGTCGAGCAATAGGGAAAATGCAATCATACGAACCAATAGGGATCCTTCGATCATATTCTGATGGATGGACCAGTAATTTCGATCAACAAAGGAATGCAGAGCAGGATCAAGATAGCTCACATTCAAAATGTATATGATATAGCAAGGTAAAGCGTAACCGCTCAGAATCTCGAAATGACTCTGCTCTCCGCCATGGGCATGAACGGAAGTATATGCAATACCGAAATCGGTTATAAATAGGATGGTTTGCGCCAGGCACAGACAGAACTGCGCGATGCCACTGCATAAGAGGATTCTGGGGGGGGGGTTATGAAATGGACGCAAAACGATCAGTGGCCTCAGTATAATGACTGACCTGTGGGATCTGGATTTTTGACCCCATAGCACGTAGACGCAGAAGAGAAATAAAATACAGCTACGTGTTAGGTCTGTCAAAACTTTGCTTGTCATGCAAGAAAGGTTGAAAGGGCCTACTTTATACCTATTTGAATGCTTCGTCAGTGAGATCAAGGGCAGATGACAAGCATACGCACCCAAGAAAATGACCGATATCGTAGTCAAGAGGAAATATATTTGCAAGAGAACCTGGGCCATGATTGCATCAAGAAATGCAATGCGAACCCCGAGCTGCAGTGAGGGTCATGAAAGGTCGTAACTTAGGAGCTGTTCTGAACCCCGCAAATTCGGATCGGAGTCTTTTCCCTTGATGACCAAGCTGACCAGGATCAACAAGTTAGCTCGGCTTAGTACCGCCTCCGATTCCGGGGCTGCGATGCGACATGGATTTTTTTAGTTCCATAGGTCTGAAGTGAGAAATTAAACTCGTGAAAGACGAAAACGCAGTAAGGGGTTAGAATTTGGAAGGGTCACAGCGATGCCTTTACTTCGTAAGCTTGGCATATAAGGATCTGACAAGGGATGATTGAACCAATACATTCCTGGATGAATGCCATTGGCGCGCAAGGCGGGATACAAGAGCCTACCAACATGATATCATTGCATGCAGAATGAACAACAAAACCACGCTTCCAAAAAAAAAAAAAAGACGCTCGTCAGAACACCCAATCCGTCAAGAGCCAAAAGAGCGCATCCATACGAAAACTTGAACAACTGAGCCCCCCCCCCCAACAGGATTCACCGCGCTCTGCACACGACCTCTCCTGCAAGCCCCAACGTAAGCGCCTCCCGCGCCTCCAACCACTCGTGTTCCCTGCTCTTGGTTTTCACGACCGCAATCTCCCCGAGACCGAGCGGTTTGACGGTCTGTGCACGTCTTCCGCTGCAGATGCGCCGGATCTCGTCCACGTCCATGAATACGCGTCGACTGGGCATGCTGATGAGATGCATGTTTGAGAGCACTGGGCGGTCTTCGCGGTATTTGAGTTCTGCCCAGATGCGACGTTTGGGCTCGGTGACATGTTGAAAGTCGGATGGGGAGGGTGAGGCGATGGTGCCTCGAGTGATGTTACTTAAAAAGCCTGCTCGGAGGAGGATGGCGAGGATGGCGAGGTTTTGTTTGGAGTGTTCGACGGCCAAGTACCGGTGACGCGCACGAAACGCATTTTGAACGCGCGCGCAGAGGTCGTAGGGAAGAGGCATGCTACTTAGATTATGTAACTAACAGAACACTGAGTCTCACTGTCCCCCATGTCTGCTCCGTCTCGAACGATGCACCGTCGACGACCGTTCCAAACTCGACTTGAGCGACTTGATCGCTTGCACTATTTCAGCTGGGCCAACGAGGTCAACCCAGCGATGCATACTCAAGGTCATCCGTCTTACCTGCCAACTTGGCTGTATCGGCCTCGAAATCGTACCGCTTATTTCTGCTGTCCCGCTGTACGACAACCTTGAATAGCGTCGACGTCTTTTGTGATTGTTGGCAGACCAAGATGCTCTTGATGTGAAATGACAGCGTCTTGCCGCTATCAAAGACTGCCTTGGCCTTGTTTGCAGAAGGCATAATCTTCGTGGGTCATGATGAGACCGGCCTGCATTCTCGAGCAACTAGACTCACATGAACGTAGACACCATCGATAGCTAGCGTGCGTTCCTGGCGAGCCAGCATGGGCATTTTGCGGTATATCGTATATCGCTGTGTTTTCACCGGACGTGTGTGAAAATCCATAACAAAGAGAGTAAAATGACCAACCTTGTATGCGGCCGTGTAGTCCGTTCCACCACCAAGGTTCACCTCGGGCACGTCGGAAATCCTCTTGAATATAGACGCTAGCACACACACACACACATTCAGCGGTGTTGGCGAGCGAGCAACGAATGTCACACACCGTTCGGGTCGGTGGTGCGCGTAGCACGGCTTTCGGGTTCGATGCCCATCTGAGGCAGCATGGACCTTTTGACCAAAGTGAGTTCGCGTTTACCTTCGAGGGAAGCTACGGTGCGATCCAGATAGATCAACATATTGAGGTCGTTGACGATGAGTGCATAGTCTTTGGGATTCGCGAGTTTGCGTTTGCGACACACGAGTTCCAGCGCTTCTTGCATGTACATGCCGGCCGAACTGAATGACGTATGTGAATATCTTGGAAGCATCATAAGGGAACGGTATACGTACACAGGTATTGTAGTAGAGATATGAACTGCGTCGGCAGTATCTGCGACACGAATCCGGAGGAAAATGGGGGGACCGTGGCTCGATGACGGTCCGAGGGATGAAGACAAAACGGGGGTGGTGCCAAAGAGGGCGCTTGTTCCAGCCCCTGGAACAGACGGTGGGACGAGACTAGGTGCAGGAAGTGCATCAGCTTTCTTCGGTGTAGCCATGATCCTCGAAGGTCTGCGCTGAATTTTACTTTCCAACTGTTCGTTTTGTTGAGCTAGGATGCAGATTGAACACATGTTCTTGGATGAAAACGAGACAACAAACCCTGAAGTGGAGTTGCGGCCAGGATAGCGAATGCATCAAAGTTGAACTTTGTGATTTTTCCGATGCGATCAGGTGCTGCAACGTCTTTGGTGAACTAGACCCGGTCACACACGCATCAGACTCACGGGGAAAATCTTCGTCAACTTCGCCATCGTCCTCGGCGATTCGCATGATCCAGCCTATTCCAGAGAGCTTTGGATCGTTCTCACTCAGGCCCTCGTTGAGCTTTGGAAGCCAACCCTCTTCCCAATAGCTCCACAATGCAAACCCAATGGCCTCTTCGACAGTTGCATCTCGACGGACGCTAAGGGTCATTGCTTTCCCCTTTGGTTCACGTGCATGCGGGAAAAAGACTTTGACGTCCATGGAGGCAGACTCTCCGCGCCCCGAAATGGCGCCATACAATTCGTTGAATGGGTTGGCGGAACCGCCTGTAGAGGCCAGTATGGATGACAAGGCCGAAACCCTTGATAATACTGAAGGGACGGTGTTTCGCGCAAAAACGAAGTCTGAAGGGGGCAGGTCGAGAATGGGTTGAGATATTGAAATACCCCTTTTTCTGCCTTCCGGTCTGATGATCAGAGGAACTGTACGATGATCGGGCGGAGGTGGGGGTGGGTTGACGATCTCAGTGTGCAGGGCTCTACCGTCGGGTGCAGCGTCGTCGCCGTGAGACTCATCGATGCGCGCTTCTGTGACAGGACTGTCGAAACCTGCATCGGGTGGGCGTGTAGCAGCAAAGTCACTGGGGTACGGTCAGGGGTGAAAAAAATGGGATGAGAAGGGACGCACGGGTCGAATTCATCGCCCTCGTCCATCTCGTCGGCACGATCGGCGAGATCGAAATCGTCGTCGTCGTCGTCGTCGTCATCCTCTTCGAGGGTGCTATCGCCGTCCTCTGAGGAAGATAGTTCTGGATTGAGATATTTGCTCGTGTCAGAAGCGGGTTTGGGGTTCACGTTCGCGTGACCGTGGCGGGCGAGCATGCGGAGCTTTCTGCGAGCTTCCATTTCTGCGGCACCCTTAAATTTCGGGACGAACGACGGTTCCTTTGGGGGAGGGTCGTCCTTGTGTGAGGACCTGGAGGGGTCGAGAGCAGAGTCGACGTCGGGGGCAGGGGTGGGGATGATGCGGGGAAGGGGGGTGTCCGGGTCTGTCTGGGGGAGCGGGGGCCTGTTAGGGACTTGTGATGCGCGGTTGGAAGTGGAAGCGCGACGGCCGGATACACGCATGCCTAGGGCGCCGGAGCGATTGCCCATGATGGTCTGGTGGTGTCTGATGGCCGGTGTGGGCTGGGCGGGCCCAGATGGCTTGTCGTCGTCGTCATCGGATATGGGAGGGCTAGAAGGGTAGTCGAGCTCGGGCCAGCGCGATGGGTCTGCGAGGGAGGCGGCGAGGATGTACGGATTCGAGGGGTAGGACGGGCTGAGAGATATGATTCGACCGCCGTACGGGTCGTCTACGTTGCGAAGGTAGGACAGACGTAGACTATGAACGAGATAACTGAAGTAGAGTTGATCAATCAAGATTAGAGAAGAGTGAAAGAGAACGAACCCAGGATCGCTGACGAGTGACATTGCAATTGGTCAAGACAAGACCACCGCGACTCTGATGTTGGTCCCGATTGCGTGCAGGTTCGGTACGTCTCGCTCGGTTCACCCAATTGCCAGGTCTAACCCCCCCAATCCAAGTCCCGTACGACCAATGGCTCGTCACCCACTTTGACGACGAGTCAAAGGTGAAACAAGTTAAACACTGGATACTCTCAAAGTGCAACTTGGTCCAGTCACCGGGACCCCACTCACAGCGCTCAGTCTCACCCATCGTATTCGCTTCCACAGTCCGCGCGAGATCGTCCATCGACAGCATCGAGGACGGCTATAGCGAGGACGACGAGTTCTCAGACCAGGACCTGCTCCCCTCCAAGCCTACCATATACCCCCACCGCGGACCACCACCAGGCCAGCCCTCTCAGTCCCGCAGCTGCCCCCTCGTCGACCAGTACACCCTCGTCTCCTTCTCCACAGGGTTCATCCTCGAGGACGAGTTCGCCCTCTCCTGGTACAACCTCCGTCCTTATGAGCTCCTCGAGATGCACCCCGTCGGCACCGTCGTGCAGCTGCAGCGCGACGTCCTCACGGAATACGTGCAACCCTACTTCCAAGCAAAGGTTAGAATCCTCCGTTCCGTGTGGAACCAGAAATACGGCCGCTTCGAGGCACCCGGCGTCGATTCGGACAAGCTGTCCCACAAGCTAGACACCCTCTCCGCAACATCTCCAGCCTCGAACAAGAAACGCAAGACAAAGGTAGACTGGAAGGCGCGCTGGGTCGTCATACACCAAGGATTCCTCTTCCTTTGCAAGGATCATGTGGTACATCATCTCCACCGGTGCTTGCTAGCACGCACTGAGCGCCCCGTTTCAGACGAATCCCCCCCTTCGAAAATTCCCGTTGAGCACCATGTCTGCTCTCCGTGGCGCAGACTCGCTCGAGCGCGCATTTTCCATCGTTACCCAGCCTCGCGTCGTCTGCATCAAGTTTAGAACCCGGTCAGCCTCGCTGACCGGCGTCGCTTCCCCACCGCCATCTTCTCCATCCTCTCCGATTTCAGAAGAGCTCAAAGTCAACGTCCAGGAGCTGGACACCCTTTCCGACCCGAAACAGACGACAGAACAGGAAGACTCGGGCGACTACCCTCAAGACCCTTGTGATCCTTCCCAGGGGGAAGGCGAGTGGGTCGTTCTTGACATGCTCGACGATCATGGTGAGTTTTCTTCTAGGTTTTCCAGCCTAAACTCGCAATGAAACTCGTGCAGCATTTTCGAGCATTCTTCGCATCTTACACCGTAAAACTGCTCGTCCAATATCGTCGTCCTTTGTTCCCTCGTCGCCCATCATCACCGTGTCGCACCACTCTAACGCGTCCACTGCGTCCTCTTTTGTACCATACGACACGATTCCGTATCCCGAGTGGCGCATGCACACCGTCGAAAATGCACGTAAATCTGGGATGGGAGACGTGGGCAAAGCGATGGCATGGGTGCTCTGGACTGACAAGGGTCTTGGTGAATCCCTGTTGGGCAATATTCGACACCATCGGCAAGCCTTTTCGGAAGAAATGCAGTACAAGACGACCTTTCTATCGGATCTATATGGTGGATCTGATGATGAAAGCGACGAGGATAGCGAGATGGAGTGGGAAGGTTGGATGAGGGACTTGGAGCGCCAAAGCCGGGTCAAACAGCAGTCAGAAAGGGTCTGCAAGTCTGCCGTGGCGTCTAAACAAGTGTATGCCCCTATGAGCTCTTCGCTACCTTCGCCACCACTCTCGGAAGCGTCGCCATCTGGTTCGCCGAGGGTGCGATCGCCCTCGTTTTCCGTGTCATCGCTTGTATCGGGTTCGTTTGGTCCCCAAACACACTATCCCAACATTGGCAATGTCATCCAAGCGAGTGGAAGTCGCAGCTACCGTTCCCCCGAACGGGTCAAAACCACGACCGTCAGCACGGTCAGCGTCGGGAATGCGCCCATGTCACGGCGACGCTCTTCGACGCTCCTCGCAGATACGACCAAACGTGAAAATGTCTGCATGCGCGCGGTCCCGCGCACTACAAGCGTGTCGGCAGGTCCGACTCGCCCGCCAAACGTGCCTGTCCGACACGCACGTTCGAATTCCAACCTGAGGGTGTCCTCTTCGCCATACGGGTCCGATGCGGCCGAGTCGCATCCCGGACCGTCCTCGCCATCGAAACGACCAAGCACGTTTATGCGGGGAGTGTCTCTGCGGGCTGGCAAGCTAGTCAGAGGGCTCGAGTCTGCCATCGACTTTGTAGACGACAAATGACGATGGCTATTTTGGGGTGTTTTGCTTAATAATCTACCATATTTATCCAAACTGTTGTATTATGGTCCGTGCGCAGACCGTGAAAGGTATATAAACCCTGGCGCGACAACGTTGATTCCTTACCACTCTGGCCTTTTGGCTTAGATCAAGTGTAGTATCTGTTCTTAATAGTTTAACCACTATTATGGGGGCACCGCCCTCATTATTTGGTTATCAAATTTTTGCCGCCCTTGTCCCTCGCG